>CAWUFW010021662.1:0-115031 GCA_963921515.1 Calotriton arnoldi
AACTTTACAAAAAAAAATACTTTTTCAGAATGAATTACTTTAGTTTAAATACTTTGCACATAGGCAATAGACTTTTAAGTACAGTAGTTACAGTTGTTGCAATGGGCACCACATTTTCAAACACAATGCAACATTCAGCTCAATGTGAATTTCTAGTTAAATGCAATTAGTTACTTTATGGATTACTTTTCTAACCACAGGACTGGATCCTAGATTCAGTCCTGGTACATCTCCTGTAAACAGTTGAGTAAAAGCGTTTTGGTTACAGTAGTGATTTTTAAGGAATATTATTGTATTTTAAAAGTTGACACTTAGAAACTTTTTCACATAGAATCACCAATGTTATCCTATGGGAGGAAATTCACTTAGCAGGTAAGTAGTGTTATCGTTACTTTTTCTTACTCAGTGGTGGATCCTGGATCCAGCACTGGTGCATCTCCTGTAAACAGTTGAAAGAATGCGTTTAAGTCATACAGGCGATTTTTAAGGAATATTTGTAGTTTGTGAAAATCGACACTTTGAAACTTTTCTGCTGAAAACCAGACAATGGATTCCTATGAAAGGAAATACAAGTTACTGGTAAGTACGGTTAGAATTACTTTTCAAGGTCAGTGCTGGGCTAAAAGATGCAGCACTGGGTTCTCTCCTGATAACAGGTGAGTAAATCAGAATTCGTTGTTCGGCTGATTTTAGAGGAATATTTGGACAATGGTGAAGGGAGGGGGCGGGGCCTGAGGTGACATCTCTGCAAACGCGCCCCATGGCGCGTTTTAAGTTGGGGGATTAAGTCCCCTTGAATCATGAGGGTCCCTGGGGTCCAACTAGCCCACCCTGTACCTCCAGTATGCGCCAGGGAGCTGCGTTGCAGAGAGGTGTTCAGAGGCCACGCCCCTTTTTGCACTTCTCTGCAACGCAGCTCTGTGGCGCTTTCTGGACGTACCTGGTGGGCTAGTTGGCCCTCAGGATTGAAGGGGATTTCATTCCCCATCTTAAAATGCGCCACGGGGCCTGTTTGCACACATGTCACCTGAAGCCCCGCCCTCCCTTCACCACTGTGCAAACGCGCCCGTGGCGCGCTTTAAGTTGGGGAATGAAATCCCCTTCAATCCTGAGGGTCCCTGGACTCCAACTAGCCCACCATGTACCTCCAAAAAGCGCCACAGAGCTGCGTTGCAGAGAGGTGCAAAAAGGGGCGTGGCCGATAATACCTTACTTGTAAGTTGTTTCACGTACTGCCTGAAACAACCTTTTTGTAGCTATTAGTGGATTATTGCGTTCAAATGAATATGCTATATGTTATGAAATCAAAAACTCATATTAAATCACAACTTTGTACAAATATTTAAGAAACAACGGACAACTCACCTGAAATAATGGCTGGCTGCTGTCAGGACCACACGGTGGCAACAGAATTCCTTGTAGTACCACATCCGTGAGTGAGTTCTCCAACTGAAGGTTCTCCAGGCCATTCTGAAGGAGCAGCGAAAGTCCGGTATTCTAACTGTTTAAGCACCCCCGTCTGTTTGTGCTCCCCTGGCGTCACAGGGAAGCTTAAAAATACCCTGCTTTCTGTATGTTTGTGCCTGCACGCCTGTCTATGCCTCTCCTAAAGCACCGCCTGAGCCTGCCCGAAATCTAATATGGAATGCAGGGAGAGGCACAGAAAGACTGCATTAAGCAATATACACGCGAGGAGGAGGCACAGCCAGACTGGGACCTTGAAATGACCGGAACACCGGCATCATCAAAAGACAGCTTCTCCGGCCTGAACTCTCTACGACTTTATGAATGTTTTGGGGGCATTCCTGCGTCATGGACCAACCGTCAGGAAACAGCAGTGACTGGCGCTTGTGGCCAGTCAGCAGGGAACGATGCTGGTAATGGAGGGTGGGTGTGCATTGAATGAGCGCGAGGTGTGCGTCTTGTGTGTGCTGATGAGCAGCGAGCGGGGGGGGGAGGAGGGAGTTGTCTGCGGATGCCTGCTGCGAGGGTGCACGAGACGGCCGGGGCAGGCAGCGCGTGCTGGTTTTAGTGCAATGAATGGCCGGGTACTGTCAGGCTTCCCCAGACAAAGTAGTAACCTGATCCACAACAGATGGCGCCAATGCTCGCTCCCGACAGCTGTAGGCCGTGGGAGTGAACATTTACAGAGAAGGTGGGACATGCACCCGCCTTTGGCCAGTTGCGTGCTGAAAGCCACACGCAAAGGCCAATAGAAAGTGTTGGAAATAAAAAGCCACACGCACGAGTTTAGTGAAAGTCTGGGGAAGTCTGTAGTGATTCCAAGAGGCCCTCTGCTTAGTGCAGCGCATGTGTGCTGCGCTAGGCGAGACCTAAAAATGGGTACAATAGGCTTTGTCCCAGTAAAATGCCAAAACTGCGTAGAAAATTTAGGTTTTCTGACAAAGGTCTGCATGTTCCTGAAAACTGGGAAAATGGTGATTCAAGCACCACAAATCATTCATTGATACCATTTGCAGGGAAAAAACAGACTATTTCTTCTGCAGCACTTTTTTTTCCCCATTGCCCCCCCCCCCCAAAATGTAGCTGTATTTTGCCTAATTTTCGGTTTCCTCCAGGGCACTCCACAAACCCTGGGTGCCTTTACAATCCTTAGGCTATTAGAAAAAAGGATGCAAATTTGGCGTGGATACCCTATTTTAGGGGGGCCTAAGCGCAAACTACCAAAAAAGGTATGACACCCGTGGGAGACCTGGCAGCCAAGGGGTTAAATTTAAGGGACAGAGCTTAGCGCTGTGCTAAACACACTCGGCATTATTTCTCCACAGCGCCATGCAACTCCTCCCCTGCTGCTGGTTGCTTTCCCTAGAGCTCTCACTACAGATGGTCTGTGGCTGCTGCCTTCCATCCGCTCCTTGATTGTTGTTGATACATTATCTCTCAAAGGGTGATGTCACTCCCGCCAGCTTCCAGTGCAAAGAATGGGAAAAGATTGAGAACACGATGGCCACCTTGTTTTCGGTTAGCTAACCGCCTCTTACAGTAAGTAGCCTTCCCTAATGGCGGTAGGTGTGTCTTGTTTGCTTCCTCCGTAAAAAGCTCTCAAACTAAATGACTAATTTTGTTTTTTTAAACTTCCAAAGCATCTGTAGTTAATTCTTCACGGAGCGCTTCACTGCATCTACTTTATTTAGCCTATTCCTCTATGTGGTGAGCAAGGAACGCTGAATACATTATTGTCTAAGATTACCGACACCCGGTGCCGCTTTCCACCACTTTTGACTTCGTCAACACGTTTTTGTTGTTATGGTCTTTTTGCACTTAGAGGCTGCCACCTTTCCCAGTGGTCCTTTGGTCCATTGGTCCATTTCTACCTTCTGATGAGAATAGTCTCTCCCTTTAAGTGTTACGTGTGGTGTTTCTAGACGATTAGCTGTGATTTTTGCTTTCTCTTCCGAGAGCTTGCACTAATGTTTTTGCATTTTCAGCTTGAATCTGGATGTTGATCTTTACAACTAGAGACTATCAATGAACATAAAAGGCAACCTGGGACTGAACATGTTCTCAGGAAACGTCAAGGGCCTGAATGATCTATCAAGAATTCTTGATAGAGCTCTCAATTCATCATGTCATTTGTGAGCGCTTCAGCCAGTTCCCATATCAATGTGTTTCTGTGCTCACTGTACTCCATGCATCACTATACAGTACTTCTACAAATGGCAAACACACATCCACTCCACTACAAACAAAAAACATAAGTAAAAAAACAATATTATTTACGCAAATAGCTCTAACTTTCACAAATGCAAGACCGATTGAACTGCTAATGCTTGTTTTCGTTTCGGGGAAGTGGCTATATCATTATTTTAAAAAAAATCTGCTTCAGAAAGTTGCACGAAGTAATTTCATAGTACTGAATCGTGGATAGCCAAACTCAAAGGCATTATTAAAGTGAAACTTTCCAGTGTGTCGGTCTTGTGTTTGCTGATCCCAGGCTGTACACACAGATGCTGCAGGTCCTTGGGGAAATGTGTCGTCTAGAAGCTTACTTTAGTTTCTGCCATGTCTGGGCAATCTGCCACATTAAACATTGCAACCCCAATGGGATTGCATATAGGGAGGGAGAGGGTGAGGCTGCATTACAAGTGCTTTCAATGTTGTTCCAGTTTTCTGGCCATCCTGCACTTAAGATGAAATTATGAAAAATGCCACCTATGCTTATTTAGGCATTTAAGGAATAAAAATGAGATTTGTTGTAAGTTTACAGTGTGTGAAACAGGCTATTGGATTTGGGGACACTGTTCCATGCTGGAATGAATTAAGTTACTGCTTTATCATTCTGTTCTGAGACATTGTGACTCCTCTGCCAAGACTCACTCCCACCTTCCTTCCCATCTGCTGCCGTGCACACTGCCCCTGTTTCCCTGGTAAATAAAGAAGGGAAAGGTTTTGCAGTGCATCGGATGGCACTCAGGAGGATTGCTAGGAGAATCAAAGTGCTGTGCAATGTTAAGTCTATGTACTCATGAGGCAGGCGGGCTCCTCGTCTAATGCCAGGGGACCTGCTCAGTAATTATACTACCATTGTTCTGTGTAGTTGGCTTTTCCCATGAGGCAATCTGAATTTAAAAACACAGCAAACCAAGTTGTAGCACAAGGCTACATTAGTGAAGGTACCTCAACATTTCCAGACTTGGCGTACACTGAAGGATCCTACTTGGCACAGAACTTTATAAGCTACACTAGTGGGTCTTGCAAACAGTGATGTAAAGAAACTGCAGAGCAAGTCAAAAAAAGAGTGGAACGAGCTCGGTTTACGAACAGCTATTAGTTAGCTAGCACCAGTTAGGCAGAGCACCTACAGATTACTAGTAGCAGCTGAATGAGCATACTGAAGCAAGGTTCTAGTGCAACTACTGAGCTTGAGTTCTACAAAACAGTCTTTCATCTAGAAATGTTCCTCTTGCACTGGCAGATTGAATGGAGGTGTTGTACTATTTCATGGGCGTAATATCGCCCTGTAAAAATATTGCATTGAATACTACTAAATCGTTAAGACAAATAGATGTTGTTAAGAATAGTAAATATACTCGTATCTCTGTGTGTGTATATGTATGTATATATATATTTTTTTCTTTTTTTACACGAAGAGTCGTCCCCTTCCGTGACTCCACCTAGGCAGATCTCAACACCATAGACACCAAGCTTCGCAGGTTTATTGAATACTCTGAAAGTATTGGAGCCCTTGTTATCTTTTGTTTTTTTTTTTACGCGGATGCGTCCGAAAGGAGAAGAATGTGATAAGGGGCCAGCCACCCCGCTAAGGGCCACCGTCAGAAGTGGTGAGAGAAACGGCTTCGCTGGTAAAGGAGATATAGAAGTATATTTACTTATCTTAACATCTTCTATCTCTCCCTGTGTATGTGTGTATATATATATATATATATATATATTCACTGAAAAAACCATAGGTTTCAGGCACGTTATAGTTAGAAATTTGCATTTAAAAAACCTTAAAAATCACTGAAAAACCATAAGGTTTTAGGGACAGTTATAGTTAGTTGGACATTGCACTCGTACAAAACCCGTGAAATTCCCCCGTTATAGTTAGTTCAGGTAACTATAACTCGCGCCCCGCAATGCACTGCTGATGACGTCACATATTACATCACTCATGACATGGTCAGTGACATCACTGATGACATCACTGACATCTCAAATGACATCACTGATGACATCACTGATGACATCATCCAGTGACTGTTTGTGTAAAGTTTAACTATGTTTAATATATATAGGGAAAGGCGTATTGAAGAATGAGTGGGTGTATAAGTGTCTGAATGGATGATTTAGTAGGTGCGTGACTGAGTCTATAAGTGAGTGATTAAACGTATCTTACTGGATGCATGGGTGAGTGACTAAACTGTGTGAATGTCTGTATCCGTCTGTCTGTTGTTGTGTAAGCAGCTGCATGGGTTTCTGACTAGCTAAATGAGTGTCTATATGGGTTATGGATTGATTGTCTGAGTATCTGTATGGGTGCCTGAGTGTTTGTGTGGGTGGGGTGAGTGTGACACTGTGCATAGATGTGTGAGTGGGTGATTCACTGGGTGCATGGTTTCAAGAGTGCGTCTGTGATGGACTGTATGGGTGGGTGAGTGTGTGTATGGGTGTGTTAGTGATTGAATGTATATCTCAGTGGTACATGTGTGAGTAACTACATATGTGAAAGGCAGTATATATGTGTATTGGAGTATATAAATGGCTATAAGTGAGAGTGTGTGATTGTGAGAGTGGCTATATGGATGAGTGTGTGCTTGCATCAGTGATTGCATAGGAGCGTAAGAATGTGCTAGTATTTTTATGAGTAAGTGAGCTGGTGTGTATAACTGTATAGGTGAGTAAATTGGAGTGTGATTAATTATTTGCATGACTGACTAGGTGTGTGAGTACCTCTATGGATGAGTTGCGTTGTGTGAGTGTTTATATAGGTGTATGAGTGCATATGATAGTCCTGTACTGAGTGACTGTAAGTATGAGTGACTGTACGGGTGAGTGAGTAGATGTGTGTGTGTAGACCTAAGAATCAGTGAGTGGGTATGTACTTATTGGTATTGGAGTGTGTATGGTTTTGAGAATGGCAGTCTGTAATTTAGAGTGGGTGTTTCAAAACTTATATTAGGGTGTGAGAAGATGCATTAAATTCTCACATGGATGATGTCATCAGTGATGTCATCAGTGATGTCATTTGAGATGTCATCAGTGATGTCATCAGTGATGTCACTGACCATGTCATGAGTGATGTAATATGTGACGTCATCAGCAGTGCATTATGGGGCGCGAGTTATAGTTACCTGAACTAACTATAACGGGGGAATTTCACGGGTTTTGTACGAGTGCAATGTCCAACTAACTATAACTGTCCCTAAAACCTTATGGTTTTTTCAGTGATTTTTTAAAGGTTTTTTAAATGCAAATTTCTAACTAACGTGCCTGAAACCTATGGTTTTTTCAGTGAATTTCAAAGGTTTTTTAAATGCTAATTTCTAACTATAACATGTCTGAAACCTATGGTTTTTTCAGTGAATTTCAAAGGTTTTTTAAATGCTAATTCCTAACTATAACATGTCTGAAACCTACGGTTTTTTAAGTGAATTTCAAAGGTTTTGTAAATGACAATTTTTAAATGTATTAATTGTTATATTTATTTTTTTAATACTGATTTACTACATTTTTAGAAACAATTTTTTTTACATATTTTATTTTTTAAATTACATTGTAATTACATTATACATTACAAAAATACTTTCTCAGAATGAATTACTTTAGTTTAAATACTTTGCACATAGGCAATAGACTTTTAAGTACAGTAGTTACAGTTGTTGCAATGGGCAACACATTTTCAAACACAATGCAACATTCAGCTCAATGTGAATTTCTAGTTAAATGCAATTAGTTACTTTATGGATTACTTTTCTAACCACAGGACTGGATCCTAGATTCAGTCCTGGGACATCTCCTGTAAACAGTTGAGTAAAAGCGTTTTGGTTACATTAGTGATTTTTAAGGAATATTATTGTATTTTAAAAGTTGACACTTTGAAACTTTTTCTCATAGAATCACCAATGTTATCCTATGGAAGGAAATTCACTTAGCAGGTAAAAACTGTTATCATTATTTTTCTTACTCAGTGTTGGATCCTGGATCCAGCACTGGTGCATCTCCTGTAAACAGTTGAAAGAATGCGTTTAAGTCATACAGGCGATTTTTAAGGAATATTTGTAGTTTGTGAAAATCGACACTTTGAAACTTTTCAGCTGAAAACCAGACAATGGATTCCTATGGAAGAAAATATAAGTTACTGGTAAGTACGGTTAAAATTACTTTTCAGGGTCAGTGCTGGGCTAAAAGATGCAGCACTGAGGTCTCTCCTGATAACAGGTGAGTAAATCGGAATTCGTATTTCGGCTGATTTTAGAGGAATATTTTAAAGTTCCAAAACTCCACACTTAGAAGAATTTCCAAGTGAAACCAGTCAATGTTAGCCTATGGAAGGAAATTCAAGTTACTGGTAAGTACGGTTAAAATTACTTTTCAGGATTAGTACTGGGCTGAAAGATGCAGCACTGAGGTCTCTCCTGATAACAGGTGAGTAAATCCGAATTCGTAGTTCGGCAGATTTTAGAGGAATATTTGCACAATGGTGAAGGTAGGGGCGGGGCCTGAGGTGACATCTGTGCAAACGCGCCCGTGGCGCGTTTTGAGTTGGGGGATTAAGTCCCCTTGAATCATGAGGGTCCCTAGGGGCCAACTAGCCCACCAGGAACCTCCAGTATGCGCCAGGGGCTGCGTTGCAGAGACGTGTAGAGAGGCCACACCCCTTTACACCTCTCTGCAACGCAGCTCTGTGGCGCTTTCTGGATGTACCTGTTGGGCTAGTTGGCCTCCAGGGACCCTCAGGATTGAAGGGGATTTAATTCCCCATCTTAAAACGCGCCACGGGGCCTGTTTGCACACATGTCACCTGGAAGCCCCGCCCTCCCTTCACCACTGTGCAAACGCGCCCCGTGGCGCGTTTTGAGTTGGGGATTAGTCCCTTGAATCCTGAGGGTTCCTGGGGTTAACTAGCCCACCATGTACCTCCAAAAGCGCCACAGAGCTGCGTTGCAGAGAGGTGTATAAAGGGGCGTGGCCTCTGTACACCTCTCTGCAACGCAGCCTCTGGCGCATACTGGAGGTTCCTGGTGGGCTAGTTGGCCCCAGGGACCCCAGTATTCAAGGGGAATTACTTCCCATCTGCAAACGCGCCAGGGGGCGCGCTTGCAGAGTGGTGAAGGAAGGGGCGGGGCCTGCGGGCCGATCGTTTTTTTTTTTTTTTCCTGAAGGGGGCTGTGTGGCCCCCTTCCTTTTTCTTATTTTTGGGCCCTGGGGACCCCATCCCCCAGGGCCTTACCCCTTTTTTTTTTTTTTTTAAATAAAAAAAAATTATTTCTGGGGAGGGGGCCGCGTGGCCCTCCTCCCGGGCCACTACTTGCCCCGGGGACCCCATCCCCGGGCCTGGCCTCTGGTTGGGGACTGTGGGGGTCCCCAAACCCCCACAGTCCCGCCCGGCTCCCCGTGTCCTACGGGAGCCGGCATTGCTTTGACACCTGGGGAGCAGCTAACATGCTGCTCCCCGTGTGGAAAGCAATTGTCTTTGGATATTGGAGCAGGCCCTGCTCTCTCTTCCAATATCCAGCAGCTTGTATGACAGGACGGAGCCGCGAGGCTCCCGTCCTGTCATTGCAAACAGCAGTGTCCCGGGGGTAGGCACCCCGGGACACTGCAGGAGCCGGCCCTGGGGGTGGCGGTCCCCAGGGCCACCACAGGCTTCCAGGAGGGGGCCGCGCGGCCCCTCCCCACATCAGCACAGCCCCGGGAGGTGGTGGTCCCCGGGCTTCGGGGTCCAAAACGGACCGCCATTTTAATTTGTTAGTGCCCCGGGAGGTGGCGGTCTCGGGCGTGTAGGGGCTCGAGCCCCCCACACAGGAAAAACACAAAAAAAGAAGCCCCGGGAGGTGGTGGTCCCCGGGCTGAGGGAGGGCTCAGAGCCCTCCCGCACCATTTTAAAAAGAAAGCCCCGGGGGTGGCGGTCCTCGGGCTTGGGGGCCCTTAGAGGCCCCCATACATAAAATAAACACCCTCCAGCATGCCCCCCGGGACTTGGCCCACCCGGGGCAAATACACATCGAAGCGCGGAGACCGCGCTTCGATTTTTTTTTTTTCGGCAGGATTCGCGCTCCCTGAGCGCATCCTGCCGATTTAAAAAAAAAAAATGCTTTTTTTGACCAGGGGGTCCTTGTGGGACCCCTGAGCAGACCTAGGGGGTCAGGGTGTTTCTACCCTGCCCCTTTGTGCGCTTTGCGCACTGCTTTCTGTTCCTGTTCTACCGAGGAACAAGATGGCTGCCAACACTTCCTGGTTTGGAGTGTTGACAGCCAATTAGCAGACAGCTCGTGATCGGGAGGGTGCGCGAATCCGACGCGGCCATAGATATATATGTACTTTTACTTTTGATTTTCTCAGCAACTACTGAACGGATTTACACCATTTAACAAAAAGGGTTCTTTCTGAACCAAGAACTACCTCTTGCCAAATTTGGTGTAATTCCGCTCAGCAGTTCGGGCTGTAGCCGTGTCTAAAGTTTCCTATGGGAAAATGAATGGGGAAAACACGCTTTGGGACCCCCTTTCTCGGCCCCGCTGACGAATCACCCTGAGACTTTCAGGGTAGGAGCGGACCGGAGCGGGCCATAAAGTTTGAAAATTTCGCGAAGATTCGTCAACCGACGCAAGAGTTATTTCAAATAGAATGTCGCGGATTTCCTATGGAAAATAGGTCCTAACTATAACTATCTACTGGCGACCGCCAGTAGATAGTTATAGTTGGGACCTATTTTCCATAGGAAATCCGCAACATTCTATTTGAAATAACTCTTGCGTCGGTTGACGAATCTTCGCGAAATTTTCAAACTTTATGGTCCGCTCCGGTCCGCTCCTACCCTGAAAGTTTCGGGTGATTCGTCAAGCGGGGGCTGAGAAAAAGGGGGTCCCAAAACGTGTTTTCCCATTCATTTTCCCATAGGAAACTTTAGCCACGGCTACAGCCCGAACTGCTGAACGGAATTGACACCAAATTTGGCAAAGAGGTAGTTCTTGGTTCAGAAAGAACCCTTTGTTAAATGGTGTAAATCCGTTCAGTAGTTGCTGAGAAAATCAAAAGTAAAAACACATATATATCTGGGCGGAGCCTAACCACACATGTCATCGTGAGATCTGATTGGCTGTCAGCACTTCATCCTGGAATTGCTGGCAGCCATCTTGGGACCAATATAAATGATAGTACCCCATTGAAATGCATTGTAGTGAATCGAAGATTTTGAGGGTTACCAAAAGGAGAACTATAAAGGGTGATAACAGACTTTAGTTACATTAGAATTCATTTGTTGATGGTACCATACTAATTTCAGGAATTGTGGTGTGTTCTAAGGTGATTTTACCCTGTGAAAAACCTTCTGCTGGGATATCATGAATCATGTTTGAGAGAAAACTATTTTCACATGCTTGTCCCATACAGTTTTGGAAGGTGCTCCAGAAGCTAAAATGAGAGCATATTTTCTGTAAATTCACATTATCTTTCTCAGTCATGTGAGAATGAAGTCTGACATTCTCAGTAAAACATGTACATCCAACAAGGGCAGAGACTGTCAGTTGATTCCTTTGTGTTCTACTGCAGCTTCCCAGAGTGTTCTAAAGAACAACTAGAGTGCTAACAGCCTTACTTATGACAAAAGTATGGCACACCTGAAGCCATCTTGATTGGAATAAACTGGTAACACTTAAAACATTTAATTTAAAAAGGAACAAAATGATGGGGTTCATCTTGTCATAGAAATTATGGTTAGTGCTCTGGAAAGAAAAATTAGGACATGTTTCAAGTGTGATCTCAAATATCTTCCTGTTATATTTCAACAGGAGCAGCCTGTCAGTTGATGCCTTTGTGTTCTACTGCAGCTTCCCAGAGTGTTCTAAAGAACAACTAGAGCGCTAACAGTCTTACTTATGACAAAAGTATGGCACACCTGAAGCCATCTTGATTGGAATAAACTGGTAACACTTAAAACATTTAATTTAAAAAGGAACAAAATGAGGGGGTTCATTTTGCCATAGAAATTATGGTTTGTGCTGTAGAAAGAAAAATTAGTGCATGTTTTAAGTGAGATCTCAAATCCTCTTCTATTTCATTAGAAAATTCTGACATGCAGACTGAAACAATCACTTTCAATACCAGCAGTAGACTTCCAGTTAACTCCTTGGTGAGCAGTAGCTTTACTACAGTGATCTAATGAACAACTAGAGTGCTAACATTCTGAATTTATGGCAAATGTGTGACACATCTGAATGCCTTCTTGATGGAATCAAAGTAAAAACTGAAAGCATTTCCTACTGAGGAGACTGCAGTAATGAGGAAATTAGGAAACTTCATAACAAAGAAGTCTTCCAAGATGGCCACCAGTGAAAAAGAGCCCAAATGTAGCACAAATATTACCCAGATGTAGCCCACATATAGCCCAATGACAAAAGTGTGCAAAACACTTTTTATTTTTAGTTTTTGTAGTTTTATGTAGTGCAGACTGGTCAGGTATTGGAGCGTTGCATCTTAAAACATGACCCCCTACACTACAAAAACACCACTGCACTACCCTAAACCCTAAAACACTACCCCCAGCACGACCCTCTACACTACACAAGCACCACTGCACTATCCTAAACCCTAAAACACTACCCCCAGCATGACCCCCTACACTACACAAACACCACTGCACTACCCTAAACCCTAAAACACTACCCCAACACCACTGCACTAACCTAAATCCTAAAACACTACCCCCAGCACGACCCCCTACACTACCCAAACACCACTGCACTACCCTAAACCCTAAAACACTACCCCCAGCACGACCCCCTACACTACCCAAACACCACTGCACTACCCTAAACCCTAAAACACTACCCCCAGCACGACCCCCTACACTACCCAAACACCACTGCACTACCCTAAACCTAAAACACTGACCCCCTACACTACACAAACACCACTGCACTACCCTAAAACACTACCCCCAGCACGACCCCCTACACTACACAAGCACCACTGCACTACCCTAAACCCTAAAACACTACCCCCAGCACGACCCCCTACACTGCCCGAACACCACTGCACTGCCCTAAACCCTGAAACACCAGCCCCTGCACGACCCCCTACACTGCCCGAACACCACTGCACTGCCCTAAACCCTGAAACACCAACCCTAGCACGACCCCTACACTGCCCGAACACCACTGCACTGCCCTAAACCCTGAAACACCACCCCCTGCACGACCCCCTACACTGCCCGAACACCACTGCACTGCCCTAAACCCTGAAACACCACCCCCAGCACGACCCCCTACACTACCCAAACACCACTGCACTACCCTAAAACATGACCCCCTACACTACACAAACACCACTGCACTACCCTAAATCACTACCCCCAGCACGACCCCCTACACTACCCAAACACCACTGCACTACCCTAAACCCTGAAACACTACCCCCAGCACGACCCCCTACACTGCCCAAACACCACTGCACTACCCTAAACCCAAACATGACCCCCTACACTACACAAACACCACTGCACTGCCCTAAACCCTAAAACACCACCCCCAGCACGACCCCCTACACTGCACAAACACCACTGCACTACCCTAAACCCTGAAACACTACCCCCAGCACGACCCCCTACACTGCCCAAACACCACTGCACTACCCTAAACCCTAAAACACTACCCCCAGCACGACCCCTACACTGCCCAAACACCACTGCACTACCCTAAACACACTCCGCACCCCCTACACTACCCAAACACCACTGCACTACCCTAAACCCTGAAACACCACCCCCAGCACGACCCCCTACACTACCCGAAGCACCACTGCACTACCCTAAACCCTGAAACACTACCCCCAGCACGACCCCCTACACTACCCAAACACCACTGCACTAACCTAAACCCTGAAACACTACCCCCAGCACGACCCCCTACACTACCCAAACACCACTGCACTACCCTAAACACATGACCCCCTACACTACACAAACACCACTGCACTACCCTAAACCCTAAAACACTACCCCAGCACGACCCCCTACACTGCCCGAACACCACTGCACTGCCCTAAACCCTGAAACACCAGCCCCAGCACGACCCCCTACACTGCCCGAACACCACTGCACTGCCCTAAACCCTGAAACACCAACCCCAGCACGACCCTCTACACTGCCCGAACACCACTGCACTGCCCTAAACCCTGAAACACCACCCCTGCACAACCCCCTACACTGCCCGAACACCACTGCACTGCCCTAAACCCTGAAACACCACCCCCAGCATGACCCCCTACACTGCCCGAACACCACTGCACTGCCCTAAACCCTGAAACACCACCCCTAGCAAGACCTCCTACACTGCCCGAACACCACTGCACTAACCTAAATCCTGAAACACCACCCCCAGCACGCCCCCTACACTGCCCGAACACCACTGCACTGCCCTAAACCCTGAAACACCACCCCAGCAAGACCCCCTACACTGCCCGAACACCACTGCCCCTAAACCCTGAAACACCACCCCAGCACGACCCCCTACACTGCCCGAACACCACTGCACTGCCCTAAACCCTGAAACACCACCCCTGCACGACCCCCTACACTGCCCGAACACCACTGCACTGCCCTAAACCCTGAAACACCACCCCTGCACGACCCCCTACACTGCCCGAACACCACTGCACTGCCCTAAACCCTGAAACACCACCCCAGCACGACCCCTACACTGCCCGAACACCACTGCACTGCCCTAAACCCTGAAACACCACCCCCAGCACGACCCCTACACTGCCCGAACACCACTGCACTGCCCTAAACCCTGAAACACCACCCCTGCACGACCCCCTACACTGCCCGAACACTACTGCACTGCCCTAAACCCTGAAACACCACCCCCAGCACGACCCCCTACACTGCACCGAACACCACTGCACTGCCCTAAACCCCGAAACACTACCCCCAGCAAGACCCCCTACACTGCCCGAACACTGCACTGCCCTAAACCCTGAAACACCACTCCCAGCAAGACCCCTACACTGCCCGAACACCACTGCACTGCCCTAAACCCTGAAACACCACTCCCAGCACGACCCCTACACTGCCTGAACACCACTGCACTGCCCTAAACCCTGAAACACCAGCCCCAGCACGACCCCTACACTGCCCGAACACCACTGCACTGCCCTAAACCCTGAAACACCACCCCCAGCACGACCCCCTACACTGCCCGAACACCACTGCACTGCCCTAAACCCTGAAACACCAGCCCCAGCACGACCCCGTACACTGCCCGAACACCACTGCACTGCCCTAAACCCTGAAACACCAGCCCCAGCAAGACCCCCTACACTGCCCGAATACCACTGCACTGCCCTAAACCCTAAAACACTACCCCCAGCACGACCCCCTACACTACCCAAACACCACTGCACTACCCTAAACCCTAAATCTACCCCCAGCATGACCCTCTACACTACACAAACACCACTGCACTACCCTAAACCCTAAAACACTACCCCCAGCACGACCCTCTTCACTACCTAAACACAACTGCACAATTTGTTACAGGCGTTGCAACGCAGGCCTGTGGTGCTTACTGGAAGTACCTAGTGGGCTAGTTGGGCCCTAGGGACCCTCAGGATACAAGGTGACCTAATCCCCCAACCTTAAAACGCACCACGGGGCGCGTTTGCACAGTGGTGAAGGGAGGGGGCGGGGCCTCAGGTGACATGTGCGCAAACATGCCCTGTGGTGCGTTTTAAGTTGGGGAATTAATTCCCTTTGAATCCTGAGGGACCCTGGGGGCCAACTAGCCCACCAGGTACCTTCAGTAAGCACAACAGAGTTGCGTTGCAGAGAGGTGAAAAAGGTGCGTGGCCTCGGAACGCCTCTCTGCAACTCAGCTCTGTGGTCCTAACTGTAGGTACCTGGGGGCTAGTTGGGCCCCAGGGACCCTCAGAATTCAAGGGGACTTAATCCCGCAACTTAAAATGCGCCACGGGGTGCGTTTGCACACATGTCACCTCAGGCCCCCTCCCTTCACCACTGTGCAAACGCGGCCTGTAGCGCGTTTTAAGAGGTAGTTTTAATCCCCCTGCCCCATTATGTACTAGGGACTTGCAGAGGAGGTCATGCTAATCACAGGGGTACCCCAACGAATAGTGTTCCCTAGTGTATGTAGGTGTTTTCACTGTATTCTAAGTGTCTTTTAGCATAGCACTGGCTCTGGTTAGTCAGTCAGTTACCACCAGTACCCGTCTGAAAAAGTTGTGGGCACAGGATGATTTTGCAACAAGGCCTCTTTTCTGCTCCTCTGTTGGTTCTTTCTGCACATCTTTTGCTTCTTTCTGTGCGTTTTTTCTTCTTTCTTCACATGTCCTACCTCTGTAGGCATAGTTAGAAACTAGCATTTAAAAAAACTTTGAAATTCACTTAAAAAATCATAGGTTTCAGGCACGTTATAGTTAGAAATTAGCATTTAAAAAACCTTTGAAATTCACTGAAAAACCATAGGTTTCAGACACGTTATAGTTAGAAATTAGCATTTAAAAACCTTTGAAATTCACTGAAAAACCATAGGTTTTAGGGACAGTTATAGTTAGTTGGACATTTCACTCGTACAAAACCATAGAAATTCCCCGTTATAGTTAGTTCAGCTAACTATAACTCGCGCCCCGCAATGCACTGCTGATGACGTCACATATTACATCACTCATGACATGGTCAGTGACATCTCAAATGACATCACTGATGACATCATCCATGTGATAATTTCATGCATCTTCTCACACCCTAATATAACTTTTGATACACCCACTCTAAATTACAGACTGCCATTCTCAAAACCATAGACACTCCAACACCAAAAACTACATACCCACTCACTGATTCTTAGGTCTACACACACATCCACTCACTCACCCGTACAGTCACTCAGTACAGGACTATCATATGCACTCATACACCTATATAAACACTAACACACCGCCACTCATCCATAGAGGTACTCACACACCTAGTCAGTCATGCAAAAAACTTAATCACACACCCATTTACTCACCTATAGTTATACACACACCAGCTCACTTACTTATACAAATACTAGCACATTCTTACGCTCTTATACAATCACTGATACAAGTACACACTCATCCATACAGCCACTCTCACAATCACACACTCTCACTTATAGCCATTTATATACTCCAACACACATATATACTGCCTTTCACATATGTAGTTACTCACACATGTACCACTGAGATATACATTCAATCACTAACACACCCATACACACACTCACCCACCCATACAGTCCATCACAGATGCACTCTTGAAACCATGCACCCAGTGAATCACCAACTCACACATCTATGCACAGTCACACACACCCCACCCACACAAACACTCAGGCACCCATACAGATACTCAGACAATCAATCGATAACCCATGTAGACACTCATGTAGCTATTCAGAAAGCCATGCAGCCGCTTACAAACCAACAAACAGACGGATACAGACATTCACACAGTTTAGTCACTAACCCATGCATTCAGTAAGATACATTTAATCACTCACTTTTAGAGTCAGTCACTCACGTACTAAATCATCCATTCAGACACTTATACACCCACTCATTCTTCAATACGCCTTTCCCTATATATATTAAACATATTTAAACTTTACAGAAACACACAGTCACGATGTGATGATGTCATCAGTGATGTCATCAGTGATGTCATTTGAGATGTCATCAGTGATGTCATCAGTGATGTCACTGACCATGTCATGAGTGATGTAATATGTGACGTCATCAGCAGTGCATTGCGGGCGCGAGTTATAGTTAGCTGAACTAACTATAACGGGGGAATTTCTATGGTTTTGTACGAGTGAAATGTCCAACTAACTATAACTGTCCCTAAAACCTATGGTTTTTTCAGTGAATATCAAAGGTTTTTTAAATGCTAATTTCTAACTATAACGTGTCTGAAACCTATGGTTTTTTCAGTGAATATATAAATGTGTGTGTGTGTATATGTATTATCTACTGGCGGTCGCCAGTAGATAGTTATAGTTAGGACCTTTATCCATAGGAAATCCGCAACATTCTATTTGAAATAACTCTTGCGCCGGTTGACGAATCTTCGCGAAAGCTTCCAACTTGTTGGGGCGCTCCGCTCCTACCGTGAAAGTCTCGGGTTGATTCGTCAAGCGGGGGCCGAGAAAAAAGGGGGGTCCCAAAACGCGTTTTCTCCATGTTAATTCCCATAGGAAATTTTAGCCACGGCTACAGCCCGAACTGCTGAACGGAATTACACCAAATTTTGCAAAAAGGTAGCGCTTGGTTCAGAAAACACCCTTTTTAAAAATGGTGTAAATCCGTTCAGTAGTTGCTGAGAAAATCCAAAATAAAAGTTTCGATATCTATGGCCGCGGTGGATCCGCGCACCCTTCCGACCACGAGCAGCATGTTAATTGGCTGTCAACACTCCAAACCTGGAAGTGTTGGCAGCCATCTTGTTCCTCGGTAGAACCGAGGAACGAGAAAGCAGTAAAAAAAAGTGCGCAATACACAAAAAGGGGGCAGGGTAGAAACACCTTGACCCCTAGGCCTGCTCAGGGCCCAAAATTCTTTTTTTTTTTTTTTAATTTAAATCGGCAGGATGCGCTTACAATGCGCGGATCCTGCCGATTTAAAAAAAAAAAAAAAAGCGGGCTCCCGCGCTCTTAGGTAATTGGCCTCGGGTGGGCCAAGTCCCGGGGGCATGCGGGGTTAAGTTTTATGTGTGGGGGCCTCTAAGGCTCCCCAAGCCCCGGGACCACCACACCCCAGGGCTTTAATAAAAATGATGCAGGAGGGCTCTCGGCCCTCCCGCAGCCCTCGGGACCGCCACCCCTCCCGGGGCTTCTTTTCTTTTTTAAAATTACCTATGTGGGGGCTTGAGCCCCCCACACGCCCGGGACCGCCACCTCCCCGGGCACTAAATATTTTAATGTGGGGGTCCGTTACTGACTCCCAGAGCCCCGGGGACCACCACCTCCCGGGCTGTGCAATTCAAGGAGGGGGCCGCGCGGCCCCTCCTGGAGCCCTTGATGGCCCTGGGGACCGCCACCCCCAGGGCCGGCTCCTGCAGTGTCCCGGGTGCCTACCCCCGGGACACTGTAGTTTGCTATGACAGGACGGGAGCCTCGCGGCTCCCATCCTGTCATAGCAAACTGCTTTGGATATTAGGCAGAGCAGGAAACCTGCTCTCGCTTCCAATATCCAGCAAATTGCTTTCCACATGGGGAGCTGCATCTTAGCAGCTCCCCATGTGGAAGCAATGCCGGCTCCCAAGGGACGCGGGAGCCGGCGGGACTGTGGGGGATTGGGGACCCCCACAGTCCCCAACGGAGAGGGCCGGCCCCGGGGGATGGGGTCCCCGGGGCCATAAGTGGCCTGAGGAGGGGGGCAACGCAGCCCCCCTCCAAAACAATAATTTTTTTTTTTAAAAAGGCCATGCCCCGGGGGATGGGGTCCCCGGGCCCGATTAAGGCCTCGGGAGGGGGGCCACGCGGCACCCTGCGGCACCCTTCCAAATTGGTTTTAAATAAAAAAATAGGGGGCAGGCCCTGGGGGATGGGGTCCCCAGGACCAATAAATTAGAAAAAGAAGGGGGGCCACACAGCCCCCTTCTTAAAAAAAAAAAAAACACCGGCATCGCGCCGGAGGCCACGCCCCTTCTTTCACCACTCTGCAAACGCGCCCCCTGGTGCGTTTGCAGATGGGAACGACCCCTTGAATACTGGGGTCCCTGAGGCCAACTAGCCCACCAGGAACCTCCAGTATGCGTCAGGGGCTGCGTTGCAGAGAGGTGTTCTGAGGCCACGCCCCTTTTTACACCTCTCTGCAACGCAGCTCTGTGGCGCATAATGGAAAGAGCTGGTGGTGCTAGTTGCACCCCAGGGACCCTCAGGATTCAAGGGGAGTTAATCCCCCGACTTAAAACGCGCCACGGGGCGCGTTTGCACAGTGGTGAAGGGAGGGGGCGGGGCTTGAGATGACATGTGTGCAAACAGGCCCCGTGGCGTGTTTTAAGATGGGGAATTAAATCCCCTTCAATCCTGAGGGTCCCTGGGGTCAACTAGCCCACCAGGTACGTCCAGAAAGCACCACAGAGCTGCGTTGCAGAGAGGTGCAAAAGGGGCGTGGCCTCTGAACACCTCTCTGCAACGCAGCTCTCTGGCGCATACTGGAGGTATCTGGTGGGCTAGTTGGCCCCTAGGGACCCTCGGGATTGAGGAGGAATTAATTCTCCAACTTAAAACGCGCCACAGGGCGTGTTTGCAGACATGTCACCTCAGGCCCCACCCCTTCCTTCACCATTGTGCAAATATTCCTCTAAAATCAGCCGAACTACGAATTCCGATTTACTCACCTGTTATCAGGAGAGAACCCAGTGCTGCATCTTTTAGCCCAGCACTGACCCTGAAAAGTAATTCTAACCGTACTTACCAGTAACTTGTATTTCCTTCCATAGGAATCCATTGTCTGGTTTTCAGCAGAAAAGTTTCAAAGTGTCAATTTTCACAAACTACAAATATTCTTTAAAAATTGCCTGTATGACTTAAACGCATTCTTTCAACTGTTTACAGGAGATGCACCAGTGCTGGATCCAGGATCCACCACTGAGTAAGAAAAAGTAACGATAACACTACTTACCTGCTAAGTGAATTTCCTCCCATAGGATAACATTGGTGATTCTATGTGAAAAAGTTTCTGTGTCAACTTTTAAAATACAATAATATTCCTTAAAAATCAGTACTGTAACCAAAACGCTTTTACTCAACTGTTTACAGGAGATGTCCCAGGACTGAATCTAGGATGGTGTGGAGAGGTGTGGTGCAGCGGCCAGGGCAGCTGACTTCGGAGCACAGGGGTCACGGTTCGATCCCTGGCTCCGGCGGCAGCTCAGCTCAGCACCCTGTGACTCTGGGCAATAGCTCACTTAATTTCCACAACGGCCCCCAGCGCCTTGAGACCCGTAAGGGTGAGTAGTTCGCGCTTTACAAATACGGATTTAGGATCCAGTCCTGTGGTTAGAAAAGTAATCCATAAAGTAACTAATTGCATTTAACTAGAAATTCACATTGAGCTCAATGTTGCATTGTGTTTGAAATTGTGTTGCCCATTGCAACAACTGTAACTACTGTACTTAAAAGTCTATTGCCTATTTGCAAAGAATTTAAACTAAAGTAATTCATTCTGAGAAAGTATATTATGTAATGTATAATGTAATTACGATGTAATTTAAAAATAAATAGTTTAAAAAATGTAGTAAAGCAGTATCAAAAAAATAAAGATAACAATTAATACATTTAAAAATTGTCATTTACAAACCTTGGAAATTCACTGAAAAAAACCATAGGTTTCAGACATGTTATAGTTAGGAATTAGCATTTACAAAACCTTTGAAATTCACTGAAAAAACCATAGGTTTCAGGCACGTTATAGTTAGGAATTAGCATTTAAAAAACCTTAGAAATTCACTGAAAAAACCATAGGTTTTAGGGAAAGTTATAGTTAGTTGGACATTTCACTCGTACAAAACCAGAGAAATTCCCCTGTTATAGTTAGTTCAGCTAACTATAACTCGCGCCCCGCAATGCACTGCTGATGACGTCACATATTACATCACTCATGACATGGTCAGTGACATCACTGATGACATCTCAAATGACATCACTGATGACATCATCCAGTGACTGTGTGTTTCTGTAAAGTTTAAATATGTTTAATATATATAGGGAAAGGCGTATTGAAGAATGAGCGGGTGTATAAGTGTCTGAATGGATGATTTAGTAGGTGCGTGACTGACTATAAGTGAGTGATTAAACGTATCTTACTGAATGCATGGGTTAGTGACTAAACTGTGTGAATGTCTGTATCCGTCTGTTGGTGTGTAAGCGGCTGCATGGGTTTGTGAATAGCTACATGAGTATCTATATTGTAGTGTAGTTCCTATTTCCCTAATAGGCTCTGCGCATTGGAATAATATAACCTATAGGTTTGACATAGGACTACGGTCGGTATGTCCCTATCGAGTATATTAAACTTAATTACTTGTGCCAGCTAGCTCAGAGGCCACTAGAAACTCCTTGAGAACAAGAAGGGAGTAGTTTCTGGCAACCGAAAAACATGACAACTTTGTTTCCCTTTAGAAGCGGAACACGTCTCAGAATCGTGGAAACAATAGATAACAGTTTCACTCAGTCAATCGTGCATGCTTAGTTTCTACAGAGTTACACAGAAAAGGAAAGACGGGCGTTTCAATAAAAAGGGTTTTATTGAACAGTCTTGTTTCTCGTGTAAGAGATATGTGCTGTTATGATCACAAGACAGTATGCAAGATAAATAATGTACAGTGTAAGCAGTAGAAATAAATAATACTGCGCTAGCATTATCTTTTGCATATATTCACGTACATAAATAACATGAGCTAAAAATGCGAGTACTCATACGATGCGTCTCTAAGCTAGTTCTACCCCAATGTACCTAACCTAGTCTAGGTGTAGGGAAAGGTAGAAGTAGGCGGAGTATTCTCTAGTCTGGTATACTAAGAGTATGTTAAGTCTAGTATGCCAAGTAGGATATGCCAAGAGTCCCTCTTGGTTCTAGTCAGCTCCATACCTTGAGAATGAGAGAGGTGGGAATCTCTAGACAGATCTGGAACTCTAACACCCCGCGAAGGGAGTCAGAACACTGGAAGCTGGATTCTTCTGCGTGCAGGAATGACAGCGTCTTCTCAGTGCGTCAGGCCGGGATACGGGCTCCTCTGAAGTCGAGCTCTCCTCTAACTTGCTTGGGCAAGGGAAGGTATATTTATACCTGGTAGGTGTCTTGGAATGTTAGCATTGACGTGAAGTCGGACAGAGGAAGACGTCAAGAATGAACCCTTAAGGTATAACGGTTCATACATAATAGATGAGTTCTTGGAGAAATCAATAGTCCTGTGCTAGGGGAACTCCCGAAGCTTAAGGGTCTGGTTTCTAAGAATTCGTTATGACGTTAGGGTGGACCGATGTCGGTGACCATGCCTGTATTTGGAGTGCACGGTTAATGCCTAAATAAGGACAGGGATTTCTATGCCTATATAAGGGCAATGCGAATTGTGCCTATATAAGGACATGATTCAGGAAAACCTATATACGGACCCCTAAAGCGGAATACAACAATATGGGTTATTGATTGGTTGTCGGAGTATCTGTATGGGTGCCTGAGTGTTTGTGTGGGTGGGGTGTGTGACTCTGTGCATAGATGTGTGAGTGGGTGATTCACTGGGTGCATGGTTTCAAGAGGGCATCTGTGATGGACTGTATGGGTGGGTGAGTGTTTGTGTGGGTGTGTTAGTGAGTGAATGTATATCTCAGTGGTACATGTGTGAGTAACTACATAAGTGAAAGGCAGTATATATGTGTGTTGGAGTATATAAATGGCTATAAGTGAGTGTGTGATTGTGAGAGTGGCTGTATGGATGAGTGTGTGCTTGTATCAGTGATTGTATAAGAGCGTAAGAATGTGCTAGTATTTGTATGAGTAAGTGAGCTGGTGTGTGTATAACTGTATAGGTGAGTAAATGGCAGTGTGATTAATTATTTGCATGACTGACTAGGTGTGTGAGTACCTCTATGGATGAGTGGCGGTGTGTGAGTGTCTATATAGGTGTATGAGTGCATATGATATTCCTGTACTGAGTGACCGTAAGTATGAGTGACTGTACGGGTGAGTGAGTGGATGTGTGTGTAGACCTAAGAATCAGTGAGTGGGTATGTGGTTATTGGTGTTGGAGTGTCTATGGTTTTGAGAATGGCAGTCTGTAATTTAGAGTGGGTGTATCAAAGGTTATATTAGGGTGTGAGAAGATGCATCAAATTATCACATGGATGATGTCATCAGTGATGTCATTTGAGATGTCATCAGTGATGTCACTGACCATGTCATGAGTGATGTAATATGTGACGTCATCAGCAGTGCATTGCGGGGGCGCGAGTTATAGTTAGCTGAACTAACTATAACGGGGGAATTTCTCTGGTTTTGTACAAGTGAAATGTGCAACTAACTATAACTTTCCCTAAAACCTATGGTTTTTTTCAGTGAATTTCAAAGGTTTTTTAAATGCTAATTTCTAACTATAACGTGCGTGAAACCTATGGTTTGTTCAGTGAATTTCAAAGGTTTTTTAAATGCTAATTTCGAACTATAACGTGTCTGAAACCTATGGTTTTTTCAGTGAATTTCAAAGGTTTTTTAAATGCTAATTTCTAACTATAACGTGCCTGAAACCTATGGTTTTTTCAGTGAATTTCAAAGGTTTTTAAATGCTAATTTCTAACTATAACGTGCCTGAAACCTATGGTTTTTTCAGTGAATTTCAAAGGTTTTTTAAATGCTAATTTCTAACTATAACGTGCGTGAAACCTATGGTTTGTTCAGTGAATTTCAAAGGTTTTTTAAATGCTAATTTCTAACTATAACGTGCCTGAAACCTATGGTTTTTTTCAGTGAATTTGTAAGGTTTTTTAAATGCTAATTTCTAACTATAACGTGCCTGAAACCTATGGTTTTTTCAGTGAATTTCAAAGGTTTTTTAAATGCTAATTTCTAACTATGCCTACAGAGGTAGGACATGTGAAGAAAGAAGAAAAAACGCACAGAAAGAAGCAAAAGAAATGCAGAAAGAAGCAACAGAAGTCCACAAAGACGAACAAAAGTGCCGGAAGAAGCAAGACATGTGCAGAAAGAACCAACAGAGGAGCAGAAAGAGGCCTTGTTGCAAAATCATCCTGTGCCCACAACTTTTTCAGACGGGTACTGGTGGTAACTGACTAACCAGGCCTAGAGCCAGTGCTATGCTAAAAGACACTTAAAATACAGTGAAAACACCTACATACACTAGGGAACACTATGCGTTGGGGTACCCCTGTGATTAGCATGACCTCCTCTGTAAGGCCCTAGTACATAATAGGGCAGGGGGATTAAAACTACCTCTAAGTCAGAGGTGCAGAAATATGCTACTTTAACTAGTAGTCACGTTTGCCGAGTGGTGGAGAAAGGGTGCTGGGCGTCCAACCAACGCTCAGGAATTCCGCTGCGTAGGACTTACAGGAGGTACTAGGAGGGATTCTTGGCCCCCAAACTCCCTCGGGACTAAATTGGACTTCATCCCCCATCCCGTAGTTTGCCACGAGGCACGTTTGCAGAGTGGTAGAGAAAGGGGGCCATGGCCTCCGAAGAAGTCTTAGCAATCCCACTGTGTGGGACTTACTGGAGGTAACAAGAGGGGTAGTTGGCCCCCAAGGACATCCTTGGGGGCCAACTTCCCAAACTATTGCCTCCAGTCAGTCCCACACAGCAGCACTGGTAAGTACTCGTACCAGGCCACGCCCACTTTGCCCACCACTCTACAAACGCGCTCCCTGGCACGCTCTTGGATGGGGATTGAAGTCCCCTTCACTGCTGGGGATCCTTTAGGGGCCCACTAGCCTACCTTTTACCTCCAGTAAGCCCCACGCAGTGGGATTGGTGAGAGGTAGACAAAGGCCATGCCCCCTTTCTCCACCACTCTGCAAACACGCCCCCTGGCGCGTTGTAAGTTGGGGGATTAAGTCCCCTGGAATCCTGAGGGTCCCTGGGGTCCAACTAGCCCACCAGGTACCTCCAGTAGAGAGGTGTAAAAAGGGGCGTGGCCTGGACCACCTCTCTGCAACGCAGCCCTGTGGCGCTTACTGGAGGTACCTGGTGGGCTAGTTGGTCCCCAGGGGCCCTCAGGATTGAAGGGGAATTAATTCCCCAACTTAAAACGCGCCACAGGGCGTGTTTGCACACATGTCACCTCAGGCCCCGCCCCCTCCCTTCACCACTGTGCAAACGCGCCCCGTAGCGCGTTTTAAGTTGGGGGATAAAGTCCCCTTGAATCCTGAGGGTCCCTGGGGTCCAGTATTGAAGGGGGAATTAATTCCCCAATTTAAAACGCGCCACAGGGCGCGCTTGCAGTGTGTTGCTGGGAGGGCGCGGGACCTCCGGCACGATCACGGTTTTTTTTATTTTATTTTTTTAGAAGGGGGGCTGTGTGGCCCCCCTTCTTTTTCCTTTTTTTGGGCCCTGGGGACCCCATCCCCCAGGGCCTGACCCCTTTTTAAAAAAAAAAAAAAAAATTCTGAACGGGAAGGGGGCTGCGTGGGCCCCCCTCCCGTGGCCAATTCCGGCCCCAGGACCCCATCCCCCGGGGCATGGCCACATATATTTGTTTTTTAAGGAGGGGGGCTGCGTGGCCCCCCTCCTGAGTTCTCTATTGGCCCCGGGGACCCCATCCCCCGGGGCAGGCCCTATCCGTTGGGGACCGTGGGGGGAGCCCCAATGCTCCCACGGTCCCGCTGGCTCCCCGCGTCCTGCCGGAGCCGGCATTGCTTTTCCACATGGGGCGCTGCTGACATGCAGCTCCCCATGTGAAAAGCAATCTGCTTTGCATTTTGGAAGCGAGAGCAGGTTTCCCTGCTCTCGCCTCCAAAATCCAAAGCAAGTTTGCTATGGCAGGGCGGGAGCCGCGAGGCTCCCGCCCTGCCATAGCAAACAGCAGTGTCCCGGGGGTGGGCACCCTGGGACACTGCAGGAGGGTGGCGGTCCCCAGGGCCATCACGGGCTCCAGGAGGGGGGCCGCGCGGCCCTCCTCCCTTCAGTTTCAAAGCCCCAGGGAGGTGGTGGTCCCCGGGGGTCCGTAACGGACCCCCAAATTTACATACTGAGTGCCCCGGGGAGGTGGTGGTCCCCGGGGCGTGTGGGGTGGCTCGAGCCCCCCCACACAGGTTC
Organism: Calotriton arnoldi; assembly: GCA_963921515.1. Classification (NCBI taxonomy): domain Eukaryota; kingdom Metazoa; phylum Chordata; class Amphibia; order Caudata; family Salamandridae; genus Calotriton; species Calotriton arnoldi. The sequence goes on from CAWUFW010021662.1 coordinate 26,503, forward strand.
TTCTTTTTTTTTTTTTTTTTTTTAAACAAGCCCCGGGGGGTGGCGGTCCCCGGGCCTTGGAGGCCCCCACACATTAAAAAAACACGCCCGGGGGGGTGGCGGTCCCGGGGCGTGTGGGGGGGCTCGAGCCCCCCCACACAGGTTCTTTTTTTTTTTTTTTTTAAAACAAGCCCCGGGGGGTGGCGGTCCCCGGGGCTTGGGGGGGCCTTGGAGGCCCCCCACACATTAAAAAAAACACGCCCGGGGGGATGGCGGTCCCCGGGGCTGCGGGGGGGCCATGTGCCCCCCGCAAATATTTAAGGAAAGCCCCTGGGGGTGGCGGTCCCCAGGGCTGCAGGGGCCCCCCTGGGCCCCCGTAATTACAATATAGCATGCCCCCGGGACTTGGCCCACCCGGGGGCTAAATATTAACGAAGCGCTTCGTTTTTTTTATTTTCACGGCGAGATTCGCGGATCTTACGCAAATTTTGCCGATTTTTTTTTTTTTTTTTTTTTTTTAATGCTTTTGGCCCTGGGGGTCCTTGTGGGACCCCCTGAGCAGGCCCAGGGGGTCAGGGTGTTTCTACCCTGCCCCCTTTTCTTCTTTCTCACCTTTGTTTCCCTGTTTTCTTGTGATGGCTGCCAACACTTCCTGGTTTGGAGTGTTGACAGCCAATTAGAATAAAGCTTGTGGTCGGGAGGGTCCGCGGATCCACCGCGCCTCTAGATATCGAAACTTTTATTTTTTGATTTTCTCAGCAACTACTGAATGAATTTACACCATTTAAAAAAAAAAAAAAAGGGCTCTTTCTGAACCAAGGGCTACCTTTTTGCTAAATTTGGTGTAATTCCGCCAGTTCGAGCTGTAGCCGTGTCTAAAGTTTCCTATGAAAAATAACATGGAGAAAACACGTTTTGGGACCCCCTTTTTTTCTCGGCCTCCGCTTGGCGAATCACCCCGAAACGTTCAAGACCGGAGCTGACCCGAGCGCCCCACTAGTTTTGAAAATTTCACGAAGATTCGTCATCCGGCGCCAAAGTTATTGGGAAAAGAAAAAACACTTTTCCTATGGAAACTAGGTCCTAACTATAACTATCTACTGGCGACCGCCAGTAGATAAAATATATATAGGGAGATTTTTTTTACTATTCTTAACCTGACATCTCCTTAGCTTAACAATTTAGTGGTATATCATGCAATATTTTTACGGGGCGATATATATATAAAATTAACCATGATATAGGGGTACTCTATATAATGGATGCAATAAAGCAATATTTTTGTAGGGGCATAGCTCGACAACAATCAAGTGACATGCAATTGTGAATGGAGCTACAGAGAGGCACTCCTAATATGCAGAGAATAATTGCACTCGCATAGCAAGGGTAGGGGGATGAGACTGAGTTAGAAGATTGGGGGAATGAATGACAAAAGAATGGTGAGGAAGGGTGGGTACTGATGGGGAGCCCTCTTGGTGCAAGTGTTGCAAGCACCTGCTCCAACTCCCCTTGTCGGCCGAACCAGGGCTGATCCACGCAGTCACCGCATCCATGGCTGCAGAGTTCGACCTCAGCCAGCCCAATACCTCCGGGCCTCTGAGTGCGTCCCCCAGCAGCTATGCATCTAGTTTCAACGGACACCACCTCCCACAGGGGATACCGCCTAGACTCTGGTGAGTGGTCCTACCAAGGGCGCAGAAGGCCCTGGAGTCAGGTTATCATGGAGTCAGCCGAACCCTCTCTGCCACCAGCACCAGGGTCTGTCTGGCGCCCAAGCCTCTACTGCTGTCTTAGTTCTCAAAGTTCTGTCTCTCCAAGTGGGCCCTCATTAACCTCAGCCAGGGCTGCACCTCCAGGCAGCCATACATACTTCACTGCTGCTGGTCAGTATCTCTAGTAATCCGCTTCTCCTTAAGGCTGCAAATTGCTCTAAATGGCACCCATTCTCCCTGGTTTTTTATGGCTTGGTGGGCATGGACAGTACACAAAAGTAGTGCAGGATTAATGAGGATTGTGGTTGCATGGACGGGAGCTTCGCTTCGAAGCCTAATAATGTCTGTCAGGTTGCCCCCCAAAACAAAGTTTAACATAAATCGCTCCCATTCTTCCAAGTTCTGTGAATTGTATGTACTGTTTTCTTCAAATTATTATGATTTATAACTAGATACTCTTTGGTTAAAAAAAAAAACTAGGCAAATTAGCAATGAAATGAAAATATGGATTGATTAGAGCTACTTATTAATACTGCTCCTGGTCATATGCAGATATTTGTATACGAGTTGTCTATAAAAAAAAAGTAATTGCTGATGAAAGTTGTACACAATAACAGATGTGCTGTTCTTTTTTGCGTCTCAGGTGTAACCACGAATATGTCTACTGAATCGACAACTGACATCCCTGCCCAGGCAAATGGCTCTCCAGTGTCTCTCCCACCACCAGCACCACCAGGAAAGCTTCATCTGCCAGGGAACCACAGACCCAAGGATCGCTCGCACTCACCCATGAGGGGGCTCCGTGTTCCAAGCCCGATACCTACCCGGCGGAACAGGACGTTCTCCGCGTGAGTGAAGGCCCTGATTTTAACTTGTAGGAATATGGGCAGACTAGGTAGACCCACTAGTGGACCGCATTAGTCTTTCTTTCAGGTCATTCAAACCAAGCTTCAGGAAATGGGCTGGGATATTTAGATTTTTGTGAGCAGAGGAGGGACTGTCTTTTTATTTCTGGACTAGAACTCGCCCTGTTGACGTGTATTTTGTCTCTTTGCATTTTCTTGGGGAATTGGGCATTGAAAAAAAATTAACAAATAGACCGCACTTCCTGTCAACATGGAGAGACTAATGCCTCTCACCAGTAGTTTTTGGCAGTCCTATATGACAAGAAAAAGACCTGAGCAGTACAAGCTGGACTGAAATGTGAACTAGCCAGGAAGTTTCTGTATAAATAGTTGAAACATTGCTATTTCCTGAAGCTCAATATTTGAAAATAATGGATAAACGCCCAACACTGGACCTGTTATATAAACATCTGTGGCAGACTGTTGGGAAGACATGCGCAATGACTTGCTGGTTACTTTTAATCGCTGTTACGATGCTAGGTATTCTATTGCTGTGTCAGTAATTCTCCTAAAATACACATGCACTAAAATCTTAGCTCACATGATAAAATGTTTTTTTGTAATTGTGTGTGATGTTTGTCTGCTGTTATTGCACAGAAACAATTGTTTTAAGCATATATATCACCGGGATAACATCGCACCAACGGATCATTTTCCATAGATAACTGAAATTCCCGTGAATTATGGATTTTAGTCAATAGTAGGAAGAGAATTTTTTTTTTTTTCGTCATCTGATGACCTGTTCACTATGGCAATGCACTTACGTCATCAAAGCTTAAGTGTGCACTGCTCAGACACGTTATTTCTCACTGTTTGATCTGCATATTCCTTATGAAAGGTAAACAAAACGAGTATTACTGTTGCAAAATGTGGCACATTTTTATCTGGACATTCCAGAAAGCTGATGGAAAATCCTTCTTGATATAAAATGTACTTCAGTTTCCTGTTGTTAAAAAGAACCTTGGGCTTGCCAGCTGAAATTTAACATGCAACATTGAAAGGTTTTCCGGGTAAGATATTTGTATTCGAATACTACAATGATAGGTGGTTAATGTTACCAAATCTCTTAATGATAAAATCGGTCTTTAATATATAGTTACCCATTCTATATGTAAATGCTCTGTCTGGCGCATTCTGCGTCTCTATTTTTCGAACACACCTTCCCTACACAACACCTACAGAGTAAAGTGATAATACAACAGCTTGTGTAATAAAAATAGATCACAAACCTTTCTAGCCTAAAAGGTCACTTTATTAGGACAGGCTTGAAGTTCATTGAGCCATTGATCCAGCGCCAAACCGGGGGTCTCTGAATGACACAGCAGACAACGGGCCCCAAACATACAATACACAATTTCTCACCATTTAACAGAACCTACGAGAATGACGCTGAATGCGGTTCGTTTGACGTTGATTTGTCTTTACTCATCTAAAGGGAAAAACAGATTTATCTAATCGTTTCTTCTTTATTTTAGCCCTTTAACCTATATTATCGACCACTTTCCTCTTGGGCGATGAATCATATTGATTGAGTAGTGTAAATTATTGACATGACTAATCAACTAAAATCTTAACAAAGGTCATGAGGAAATAATCAAACTCAAAATATCGTTAATCTGTTTTATCTTCAGTAATTATAAGAAATCTCAGGTACAAAGTTACAGGGAAAGAAAATATACATTATAGGAGAAATATCATAAAATATGCAGACAAGATCACAAACATCTGAATCACCGTGAATATTATGGAGTGGATAGATGAAGAGACATAAGAATAGTAAAGAGAAAACATTTGCAGACATTGCAAATTTCCCTATTGATACATACCTAACGATTAAAGTTCAGGGAAACCACCACCCCCTGGCCACGAGGATAGTGAAGGGGACCCGATTAAGGAAAACCGGGTTAGAGATAGGATCAGGACAGGTAGGCCTCTAACCGACGGACAGCGACGATCACCCTCTGCCTCTCTGGACCTACGAAAGCTGATGATTAAACCACACCCCCTAAGAGTACCCCAATTACACCTTAATTTTGACATGGCCATCCCACTATCTGCAACATTCGGAAGAATTCTAACAAGTCATTGGTCAATTTGTGGGGTGTTACTCCACTACTTCATTTGGCTTTACATGCTTTCTTTGTTCCTAACTCATTCTCACGATTTACATCCCTGCTTATGAATCGATTCTCTATCCCCTATCACGTCACATTTTCTGATGAATGGCTTGTCCCTGTATTAGCAACTTTATTTCAAACAATGTATCGACTAGACATAAAATGTTCATCAATTTGAGCTTTCCCAGGCATCTCGACGTCCTCAAATATTGCACATCTTTCTTTCACTCTTCAAGGTTTCCTTCATCCGCCGCTGACACCCACCAAAGTTCATGTACGGGTCAACCTTTCGCGGCCTTTTCATTTATTCAGGCTGATTTAACACGCGTATCTATTTGCTCACCATAGGCCCATTTTAAAACTACGATGAAGGAGAAATATAAAGAATATTAACACAAAAATGGAATTTACACTGTTTCCCTCCCACCATCGCATTAATCCCATGTTAATTTATATGAGCATTAATGTGCAAAGCATTATTATTTGCAGTAGCATTATTCCACTTTGTCGGTTTTAATATGCAAAAAGCGATATGCAGCCTAAGCATTTCATGCATTAATCTTAATTTCAATGCACGCATGCGCAAAGCATTTCCCTGCGTTTGTGTGTTTTAATGCATATTAGTACAAATCACACAATTAATAAATGTTATCTTGGGGCGTTGATCCGAGCAGGTTTACATGACGCAAACCCTGCTCCATCAATTCCCCCTTTGATGGCATTTTAAGCCATCATAAAATACCCATCGCCATTTCTTGTTTCTTCAGAAACTCTTACTTCTTTCACTTCTAAGTTTCTTCTTTTCACCTAAATCTTTCATCATTTCATAATATTTACCTTTCATATTTTCTAACTCTATTTCTTCTAATTTCCTTTTTCTACCTTTACATTTGTTATCTACCCTAGCATACTTATTTTCCCTCTTCTTTTCTTGCAACATTTGTAAGTCATTATTATTAACATGGTCACTATCACTATTGATACTATTGGTATTATTATTCTACCTAATAAACTCTTACCAAGATCGGTGAACCATTTACCTATATTTGAAAAACTCTTATTAATTTTCTCCCAGACACCATCAACCTCTAGTTGTGTTAAATCTTTATGTAAATTCGTAATATTTTTAATATATCCTTCAATACCTTTGCTTTTATCAGGAATATAAGTGCAGCAATGTTGCACCTTTAGCATCCCACAGACTCCACCCTCCTTTGCCAATAATATATCACGGGCAAGTCGATTTTGCATAACCATTGATCTAATCGCAACCATTTCTGTATCAATTAATAAGAACCCTCCAGCAGTATCGGTTGATAATCGATCAACCTCTATGGATAATTTTCGAATTTTATGTGAATTAAGAACTACTCCAACTGAAGGTATTAATGCACCAAATATATCTTCCACTATTTCTGAAAAACTTGCTCTCTTACTACGTATTAATCCATGTTTCATCTCATTAATCTTATTATTTCTATCTACGTGGTATACCTTAGGAAATACGATCCCAAAGTAACAACTACCGTACCAGTGGGCAGGCAATCTATAATGAGCATTCTTCCCACACACATAATATACACCTGGGAAAACAGGGTCAGTTCCTCCCTTTAATCCCCATCCTCCTGTTATTAAGAAATTATGTTCACATTTACTAGTACCAAAATAATAGTTGTTATAGTTTGTCTTTAGTCTTAGTAGGCAAAGCTTCCCCTTGTGATCCCAATCCAGAGACATTGCAGCATAAGTCTCGCCTTTTTTATAATTTCCTTCTCTAAAAGCCCAAGGTGGTATATTAGTTTTCTGTTCAGCAGCCTTTTTATGGAATTCTTGTCTTCTATTCTCTACCATATTAATGAAATCCTTTTCTACTATTTGTAAACTAGAGGTGAGATTATTTTTGTGGGCATATATTAGATCCAAAGTTTGTGTAGTATGAAAAAACTCTCCCATATATTCAGCTTCTAAGCTACTAGATACTTTATTTAAATTCTTTCTAATGGGAAGTTCGGAAAAGACCACATCTAGGTTAGAATAATAAAATTCTAATTTTCCTGTTACATAAAACAGACTAGTTAGTATACTACACGAAACACCATATGTTAAAGGAAGGTGATCATATGTCACACCCTCCGAGACAGACAATGGTAATTGCATGCAAACATAAGTCACTCACATTCATCGTATTAACATATTCATACAATAATTTAGTAAAAACCTTTAATGAAAAATCAGTAATTTATCTATCTTGATGATAAATACTTTCATCATTATGAACTATATTAGTTGGACCTTTAGTAATAACTTCCACTCTCATACTTATTGTATTATTAGTCTGATTTTTGTCATTAGTCACCATCAAGACTGGGACAACAATTGTTAGTATTAACCACACTGACATAGTTAATAAGACACCACATAAGCAAGCTCTAATACATTTACGTTTTCGACTAGGTTTCGGACGTTCAGTCACTGTAGATTCTACCATTTTTCCTAAAAAAAGAAATTATAAAAAAATCGAACTTCACTATTAATTTCTTATAAACCTAATTCTAGGAAAAAATTAAAAATTAATCTTTCTTTTGTACAACCACACACTTTGATATTTTCTCAGCCTCTTTTCTTTTAAAAAAAATTATTTTAGGTCTTTCTGGAGTCTTTTTCAAATCTTCTTGACGTATCAATTTAATTTGACTGGATTATGATGCACCTTAATTTTTCACAGTCTCTTTTAAGGTGGTTTCAATTTGCTCATCAATTCGTTCTGTATTATCTGTAACTTCTCCTTCTGTTTGATCAGGGCTTTCAATTTCCTTTAAGATAACGTAAATCCACTCAGGTCTGGTATACTTTCGACTTGCAGCTCTTGGTCTTGTTGTTCTACGTACTATTTTCTTTTGAGAATCTTCTTGATCTGACTGACTTGAAATTTCATTTATTTGTTCTGGCCCTCTTTCTAGAATATATCTGTCTTTTTGCTCCATTTTGCCAGTTATCATTATATCTGTCTTTTTGTTTGAACTTCTTCTTCACCCTGATTTTCTGGTTCTACAGTTCTTTTGCATAACCTTTTTCTTGGCTGTTCTTCCTTTTCACTTTCAAAGTCCATTTCTATTTCCGGTTGACTAGTACCCTCTTTTACTTCTTCTCTCTGTTGACTTTGTTCTTGGCTTTCGATAGCTTTTTCTGTCAGCTGATTGTCTCCTTCAATCAACTCTCTTTCTTGTTGGCCTTGTTCTAGGCTTCCAGCAACCACTTCTTCGGTCTGGATATCACTCTCAATCCATTCCTCTCTGTTGGCTTCCTTCTTGATTTTCAGAAGCTTCTTCCTCACTCTCTCCAACAGCAGTCTTTTCAGTCCCAGTATCTGGTGCCCACTCTACTCGGCTGGTACTTGGTTGTTCATCATCTCGGTGACATCTGCCTCTGGATTTCTCAGGCTCACAACCTCTGGCTTCTGGTCTCTTTTTCTTTTTCCAGTTGCCGTTCAGCTTCTTCGAGTGGACTTGGGACTCTTCTAGTATGGCTGGCGTGTACCCAATTTGGTAGGCCACCACGCTTTACTGCAGTTGTTGTTATCAATATGATTTGGTACGGTCCATGCCACCTGGGTTCTAAACATGCCTTCCTCACGTGTTTCTTGACAAGAACCCACTCTCCTGGACTTAGATCATGCACTGGATTCAGCTGTATTTCATTTGCGTCTGCTCCAACCTGATAAGACACAGAACGCACCATATCAGCCAGTCCTTTGCAATATTCAACAATCAGATCATCAGAAATGCTCATCCGTTTGTTTGCTGGTACAATTGCTTGTCTCATGACTCTTCCCATGAGAACCTCGTGTGGACTCAATCCAGTTTTTCTGTCAGGAATGCCCCTGACCTTGACTGGTAGGTCGCTCCCCCACCACACAGCTCCGTCTGTGTGCCCTGCTGCTGCCCCTGATTGTGCTAGTTTTTTTCCTTCTGTGCCCCCTTGCTGCCCTGATTGTGCTCGTTTTTCCTTTCTGTGCCCCCTTGCTGCCCTGATTGTGCTCGTTTTTCCTTTCTGTGCCCCCTTGCTGCCCTGATTGTGCTCGTTTTTCCTTTCTGTGCCCCCTTGCTGCCCTGATTGTGCTCGTTTTTCCTTTCTGTGCCCCCTTGCTGCCCTGATTGTGCTCGTTTTTCCTTTCTGTGCCCCCTTGCTGCCCTGATTGTGCTAGTTTTTCCTTTCTGTGCCCCTTGCTGCCCTGATTGTGCTCGTTTTTCCTTTCTGTGCCCCCTTGCTGCCCTGATTGTGCTCGTTTTCCTTTCCGTGCCTGTTTCCCGCCGCTGCGCCTGCGGCCCCGCCCCCTCACTGCCCATTCGCTGCCCCATTCCCTGCTCCTCCTTCCCACCTCCCCATTTATGGCGGCCGCGCAGCGGACATGCGCAGCGGGCGCGCCTAAGGCAAGCCCGTCTGCGACCGCGCCAGAACCCCTGGTCCGGGCATCCCCCGCGCTCGCCACATCAACAGACGCCGATACGACGCCAGCACCCTCCACGCACTCAACCCCGGAAAAGATCACGCCTGCTACTGGGCCACCCCGAAGCGCACCCAAGGGCCCTTCACCTGCCGGAACTGCAGCTTTGCCAGCACCCGCCCTGCCAAACCACCGCCCAGGAAAGAACCCAACTACCTCAGATGCATCCTCCTCAACACCCGCTCCGCCCGCAAACCCGCCATCGGACTCTGGGACCTTCTCGACTCAACCTCCCCAGACGTCGCATTCCTGACGGAGACCTGGCTGAATCCCGCTTCAGCCCCCGACATCGCCATTGCCATCCCGGACGGCTCCAAGATCACCCGCAGGGACCGCACTAACGGAGTCGGAGGAGGCATCGCCATCGTCCACAGGAACACCCTCAGAGTCTCAACCAACACCGACGACACCCTCAGCACCGCCGAACACATGCACTTCCAGATCCACACCGATCCCAACACCACCCTCAGAGGAACCCTCATCTACAGACCCCCGGACCCCGACCACAGTTCAGCGATTCTTTCGCTGACTTCGTCCAGCACACACGCCATCGCCTCCACGGACTACATCCTCCTCGGGGACCTGAACTTCCACCTCGAGAACAACAAGGACACCAACTCCACCACCCTGATCGACAACCTCGCCACCCTCGGACTCAGACAGCTCGTGACTACACCCACCCACGCCGCCGGCCACACGCTAGACTCCATCTTTTCCGCAAGGCCACACGTCTCCTTCAACCACACCTCCGAACCCCACTGGACTGACCACCACTGCATCCACTTCACCTACAGGAAGCCCACCACGCACCACCGCACCGAACAAATGCCTCGCCGCTGCTGGAGCAGAGTCACCGAAGACCAGCTAACCACAACCCTCGCCCTGAGCCCACCCGCCGAACCCTCCGACCCTGACACCGCCGCCCGCAACCTCAGACAGTCGATCGACGACTGCGCCAACACCCTCGCCCCGCTCAAGAATCCGCCCAACAGCCACACCAGCAAGAAAGCCACCTGGTTCACCGAAGACCTCCAGGCCTCCAAACGAACATGCCGAAAACTGGAGAAGATCTGGCTCCACGAACGGACAGCGGACAGCTACGCCGCCCACGAGCGCCACCCGCAGTCACCATCACCTCATCAGATCCGCCAAAAGGGCCTCACTCAAAGACCGCCTAGACAACAACGCACACAACAGCAAAGAGCTCTTCAACATCGTGAAGGAACTCTCCAACCCCAGCTCCAACACCAACGACATCCCGCCGTCGCGAGACCTATGCGACTCACTGGCCACCTTCTTCCACCGCAAAATCGCCGACATCCATGACGGCTTCAACACCACGACCGCCCCGGCAACCACCGAGACCACTGCCCCCACAACCACCAACCGCCTGCTCTCCTGGACCAACATCAACGACGAGGACACCAGCGAGATCATGAACACCATCCACTCCGGCTCACCGCTAGACCCGTGCCCTCACCACGTCTTCAACAAAGCCAGTACAGCCATCGCGCCCCATCTCCGGAAAATAATCAACATCTCCTTCGAGACAGCAACCTTCCCGGAAAGCTGGAAGCACGCCGAGATCACCGCCTTACTCAAGAAACCCAAGGCAGACCCCAAGGACCTCAAGAACTTCCGACCCATCTCTCTGCTCCCGTTCCCCGCGAAGGTCACCGAGAAAATCGTCAACAAACAACTGACCCGCTACCTCGAGGAGAACAACATCCTGGACCCTTCCCAGTCCGGCTTCCGCAGCAACCACAGCACCGAAACCGCCCTCATCGCCGCCACCGATGACATCAGGACCCTGCTAGACAACGGAGAAACAGCAGCCCTCATCCTCCTGGACCTATCAGCCGCCTTCGACACGGTCTGCCACCACACACTATGAACACGCCTTCACGACGCCGGGATCCAGAGAAGGCCCTGGACTGGACCACATCCTTCCTCTCCGGCAGAACACAAAGCGTCCGCCTCGCCCCCTTCCGATCCAAAGCCACCAAGATCATCTGCGGCGTACCCCAAGGCTCCTCCCTCAGCCCAACGCTGTTCAACATCTACATGGCACCCTCGCGCACGTCGCCCGACAGCACAACCTCAACATCATCTCCTACGCCGACGACACCCAGCTGATCATCTCCCTCACCAAAGACCCTCACACCGCCAAAGCCCACCTCCACGAAGGAATGAAGGCCGTTGCCGAATGGATGAGGACCAGCCGCCTGAAGCTGAACTCGGACAAGACGGAGGTCCTCATCCTTGGTTCCAACCCTTCAGCATGGGACGACTCCTGGTGGCCGACATCACTGGGAACAGCCCCGACACCCACCGACCACGCACGCAACCTAGGGGTCATCCTCGACCCCACCCTCTCCATGACTAAGCAGGTCAACGCCGTTTCCTCATCCTGCTTCAACACCCTCCGAATGCTCCGCAGGATCTTCAAGTGGATCCCCACCGAAACAAGAAAAACAGTCACCCAGGCCCTCGTCACCAGCAGGCTGGACTACGGAAACGCCCTCTACGCAGGAACGACGGCTAAGCTCCTGAGACGGCTGCAACGCATCCAGAACGCCTCTGCACGTCTTATCCTCGACATCCCCCGACGCAGCCACATCACACCCCACCTGAGAGACCTGCACTGGCTCCCTGTCAACAAGAGGATAACCTTCAAGCTCCTCACCCACGCACACAAAGCACTCCACAACTCCCGGACCAGCCTACCTCACCAGACGACTCAGCTTCTACACCCCCACCCGCCAGCTCCGCTCCACCAGCCTCGCCCTCGCCACAGTCCCCCGCATCCGGAAAACGACCGCCGGCGGCAGATCCTTCTCCCACCTCGCCGCCAAGACCTGGAACACCCTCCCCACCAACCTTCGGCAGACCCAAGACCTACTGGCCTTCAGAAGACTCCTCAAGACCTGGCTCTTCGATCAGTAGCAGCACCACCCCCTCTTCCCCCAGCGCCTTGAGACCCTCGCGGGTATGTAGTGCGCTTTATAAGTGACATGATTGATTGATTGATTGATTGATTGAGACTCAGTAAGACCAAGGGCAAAGCATCAGGCCATTTCAGTGTTGTGGCTGCACAAACTTTTCCCAATCTAGATTTTATAGTGCCATTGATTTGCTCCACAATTCCAGAAGCCTCTGGTCGGTAAGCACAGTGCAGCTTTTGTTCAATTTGCAATGCTGCGCAAATTATTCGAATTATTTCATTATTAAAATGTGTTCCCCTATCTGATACTAAAGTGACTGGAAATCCGTACCTTGGTATTAATTCTCTCAAAAGCAATTTAGCCACGGTAAGGCTGTCGTTCCTCCTTGTAGGATAAGCCTCTCCTCAACGAGAAAAGAGACACACAATGACAAGTACGTATTTTAAACCATTACATGGAGGCAACTCAATAAAATCAAGTTGCAAACGTGTAAATGGTCCTGCAGCTTTTCCAATAGTTTCTGTACCCACAACTGTTTTTCTCCCTGGATTCTGCTGCTGGCAAACGACGCACCTCTGGCACAAACTCTCTGCAATGTACCTAAATTTGGGACCAAACCAGGTCTGCTTAAAGAGTCTGATCACTGCATCCCTCCCAACATGAGTGATCCCATGATAGACTCTTGCCATGTGAGAAAGCATGCAATCGGGCATAACTGGTCTGCCATCTACATATACCCAAATTTCATCTTTTGGTGTTTTTGTACATCCTGCTTTTCTCCAAAGCTCTTTTTCCTCTTCACTAGCTTCTTCCTGTAACTGTTTAATTTCATCCCAACTGTCTATTGATGTAAACATTAAATGGCAATCGGTGATTTTTCTTTCTGTTTTCCTGTTAAGTGCAACTGAATTTTCCGCACAGAAACGCGCCAACTGATCTGCGTATCTGTTGCCACTGGTCACATATTCATTTCCTGATTTATGCGCAGAGCATTTTACCACTGCAATTTGTTTTGGCAATTGCAGGGCATCCAATAAATCTCTCACAATTTTCCCATTTTTAATAGGGGAACCTGATGAAGTCATGAATCCCCTTTGCATCCATAATTGGCCGAAATCATGCACCACCCCGAAACCATATTGACTGTCCGTAAATATGGTTACCCTCAAATTTCAGGAAACTTTACATGCTCTAATCAGAGCGTATAATTCTGCAATTTGTGCTGATTTTACCCCAAATAGGCAGGATGCTTCCACAGTTCCAGTTACTGTGCATACTGCATAAGCAGCGCTCAATTCTCCTCTTTTATTCCTCAAACATGATCCATCAACAAACAGAACACTGTCAGACTCTTCTAAAGGCACATCTTGGATGTCAGCCCTAGGTTTCGTACAGAATTCTGTCACATCCAAACAATCATGATCTGCTTCTTCCTTTACCTCCTCCCCATAAGGATTTGGTAGTAGTGTTGCTGGATTTAAGGTGGTACACCTCACCACTGTCACATTTTCAGCGCCCAAAATCACTCTCTCGTACCTAGTCAGCCGACTAGAAGTCATGTGCCGAGTTCGTGTTTTGGTTAATAGAATCTCAACAGAATGTGGAACATACACTGTAACTGGATAACCCATCACAATTGCTTCACTTTGTTCCAAACTCGCACATGTAGCAGCAACGGCTTTCAAACATCCTGGTAATGCTGCAGCCACAGAATCTAACGTAGCAGAAAAATCTAGTCAATCCATGCCTTTGAGTTAACACTGCTAACGCACATCCATCTCGCTCACAACAGAACAATGCGAATTCTTTTGTATAATCAGGCATTCCCACTGCTGGTGCTTGGCACAGACTGTCTCGCAAATTTACAAAAGCTTCCATACTCTCATCATCCAAATCAATCGGATCAGTCACATCTTTGTGTCAACCTCTGTAAAGGTTTTGCAATCACTGAAAATCCACTTATCCTTTGTCTGCAATAACCAACCATTCCCAAAAACATTCGCACTTCTTTCTGGGTTCTTGGAGGTTTCATCTGTCGAATTGCCTCAATCCTTTCTGGTGTCACTTTTCTTACTCCTTTCTCAAACCTGTGTCCTAGGTATTGTACTTCTTGTTTACAGAACGGCAATTTTGCAGGTGACACTTTATGTCTCCCTTCTGCCAGATGGTTCAATAAGGCAATGGTATCTGTCACACACGCCTTTCGAGTTTTTGATGGCAACAGTAGGTCATCAATGTATTGAACCAAAACCGAATCTTTTGGCATTACCAATGTCTCCAGACATTTTTTCAAAATTTGATTGAAAATCGAGGGGCTTTCTGTGTACCCTTGAGGAACTCTGCACCATGCCAAGACACGGTTTCCAAATCGAAATGAAAATAAAAACTGACTGTCTGGGTGTAGAGGAATTGAGAAAAATGCTTGGCACAAATCAATCACTGTGTACCGTTTGGCATTACATGGAATCTGGTAAAGGCTCACTGCTGGGTTTGGCACGATTGGACAGCAAGGTACCACTAGCTTATTAATTTTTCTCATCTTGCACTATTCTGTATTTTCCACTTGGCTTTTTAATTTCCATAATAGGTGAGTTACAAGGACTGTTTAGTATTTCTCTTACAATGCCTTGTTCGATCATTTGATCGATCACAGGAGCAACTCCTGCCATTGTCTCAGGACTCATTTTATATGGAGGAGTGTTTGGGTAATAAGCACCAGGTTTCACTATAACCTGAATAGGATCCATATTTTCATTAACCCCATTTCTTTTCCCGTAAAATCCCATACATCAGATCCCACCGTGTCTTTCAACTCATCAGGCAAATCCTGTTCTGTTAAGAGTGAATATAGTTCATCCACTTCCGTCCCTTGCTTTGCTAGCATCAACTTAAATTCAACATCCTCATCAGGTGTCTGAAATGCAATACCATCAGGCGTACAAAAGATGGTGCAATTCATCTTACATAGTAGATCTCGTCCCAATAGATTCACTGGGCTCGACTCGCATACCACAAATCGATGCATGTCTTTAAACCTTCCAATGTGAACCTCAATTGGTTCTGTAACTGGATTTTTAATCTGCTTATTTGACACTCCCACAACTTGGATAGTTTCTCCCGAGAGGGGTAGGTTAGGAATTTCTGCTGCTCTCACAGTAGAACAGGTAGCACCAGTGTCCACTAGGAATGTAATGTTGTTACCTTCCACCTTCCCATCAACAAATGGACCTGACTGATCTATCTCCAGAGTTGCGCCAAGCATGCACTCTTCCTCCCCCCTCAGGCACCGTCATTGGCTACTCTCCGAATCACTCTCATTACACTGCAACCAATAATGTGGAATCATCTGCACATTTGGGTTCTTACCATGTTGTTCCATAGGAGTAAATCCAGTATTCACACTGTACCTCTGTACCTGAGCACCTACATTACTCTGCATAGGAGCTTGGGGCACCTGTAACTGTGGTGTAACTATCTGCTGCGGCTGTTGCTGTTGTTGGGTCACAACCACTTCATTCTGCACCTGTGAATTTAAATTTTGGGTTGTCCCATTAATTTTTTCAGTGCTTCTACACGCGTTCTTCCAATGTCCAAGCTGGCCGCACGCATGACAAGGAAATTTTCTTGTCAAATCATCTTTAACAAATTTTCCCTTACCCTTTCCAACACCTGGTACTTGACCATTTTGGTTCTGATTTTTCGTCTGCTCAACACTATTTGCTTCTTGTTGCTCTGCTACCTTAACTTGCGCCCACATCATTTTTTCCTTAAGCTTTTTGTGTCTTGAATCAATGTCATCACTGCAGTATTTTGCATACATCAAAATCTCATCGATCGTCTTACACTGCCAGCAAATCAGATGCTGTTGAATCATATTATTAATCTCTGGTTTCAGTCCAAACACAAAACGATACACAGAATGTCCCATATCCTTGTCACCTATATTCTCAAATCCGCTATACTGCTTAAACACCTTCAACAATCGCTCATAGTATGCATGCACTGACTCGTTTGGCTCCTGTGTTGTCCTCTTTATTTTTACCCAATCAGTTTCCTTCGGGGAAATCTTTCCTTTCAAGAAAGTAATCACCTGAATGTACTTTTTCATCACCTCATCCGAAGGTGCACCGGTTTTAGGGTCTCTTGGATATTCTTCTTTAGGCCAATCGACAGTTATTTTACACTTAGTCCACAAATCAGCCGGAACTACAATCTCGAATAGACCATCTAAGTCCTTCAGCAATACCTTTGAAACCTTCACAAACCTTTCTACCTGTTTTTATACAATTCCACAGGTTTTTCTCTCAATCTGGGGAAATCATTCGTAAAAGACAAAATGTCCTGTCTACTCCAGGGAACATGAACATATCCACCACCTGGAACTTCTCTCATTGGACACACCATTTCAACCTGTCCATTTGTTTTTAATGGATAGATTGAAGTACCTTCTGTAGGGTTTAATTCATTTCTCTTTTTCGACCATCTACCTTTCCAACGATCAACATCTCCCCACTTCCTCCGAATCAGCATCAACTCCTTTATCTGTAACTTTTTACCAGACACATTCAAACTTTCCAAGTCCTTGTCAGTGAAATCCATCCTGTATGTTTTCTGCAATACCTTCGATCTCTCAATATCTATTCCGTAATCAACAGCAGCTTCTGCTATCTTCTCATGCAAATTCCTTGCTTTCCAGGTAATATTCTTACACAAAAACTAATTCCTCATCTCTATAAATACTTAATCTATCTGGACTGATCATACCAATTATCATTTCCTCCAAATCCACCTTCAATCTACACAAATCTATACTTTGTGGTAGGGGTTTTCGTTTTTCCATTCCCTTTATCCACTCATTCAGCTCTTCTGGTGTGGGACCTACTGAACTCTCAGATGCAGAATCACCACTCTGTGCTATTCTCCTAGGATCGATTTGAATATTTCTTTTTGGTGTTTCATGTACTACTTCTCCTACGGGAAGATCTATTGAGGTAACATTTTCTTCCATTCGTTCAACTGGACTAGGTATAGTCATTGTCTCATTCCTCATACTACTTGTCGGAACTGTCAAAGCATGTACTCCTGATATACTCTGTTTATTCCCATACAACGGAACTATAGGACCTATCGTTACGGGTACTGATAATGCTTCTGCATTCAGGTTTAACTGTTTAACTTTCTGGATTAATTCTTCTCTTGCTTGATTCTGTAACTCTGTCTCTCTATCTGGTACTACTCTCGTAACCACCGGAATTTGTGGAACCTGTGGAATCAGTGGAGATCCCATTATCAGGGCGTTTGGAACTACTTCTCTTGGACTTTCCTGATATGGTGGAGGTCTTTTTGTTATAATATCTTCCATTAACTCGTCATCTGAATCATTCATGTTACAACTCCCTCTTTGCATTTCAGTATTATTCTTTTTCTCCTTACATTTGCCTCCTATTGACTCATCATTGACCAAGACAGGATACAGTCCTTCCGTCACTACAGCTCTTCTCCATCTTTTCACTCTCTTGCCTACTCTCAAAGGGATATCTGGACATGATATTTCTGTATTTTCTTCCACCCCTGTATTTCTCTCGCTCAAAAGCCTCATATACCCATTCCTCAAGTGCCTCATACTGAGTCGGTCTAGGTTCCAACACATTCATCCGATCTCTTAAATTTTGTAAAATTCTCACATTAAATGTCCCATGTTCCGGAAAAGCTAAAACACCATCGCTCTCAGTATACTTCACCCGATTCTCCAACCAAGTGCACGTATGATAGCCACATTCTAGCATCATATAGGACGCGGGTGTTCCTGGAGGCGGAATAAGAATTCCCTCCCTTGTCACTATTGGTCTGTCTTTACTGAAGAAATTCCTGATTTTATTAATAAACTTCATTTTTCTTAACTAGCTTTACAAAATGTGACTCGGACACAACAACAAACTCTTCGTACTTCTGTAGTTTCTATTAGACAACTGTCGCCCAATACCAGCGCGACTCACACCAACCAATCAGAGCACTGCTACTTCAGCAATGTCTCAACCAATAGAGATGCAGCTTACAATGGCTCATCCAATCACAGCTCTAGAAACTCCCGCTGCCTGACCAATGCCAGCGCGGCGTTTTCTGACGTCAGTATTACTCCTTCTACTGACCCTCCCTTTACAAAAGGACTCGGCAACATTTTTCCTAAGCTTTTTCTCAAAAATCTTGTTAATAACGACATAAAAACAATGCTACCTTGTCTGTTTTCAAAATAAAAAGAGAGTTTTCACTTTCTCAAAGAGAATTTTTTCTACGAGCAACAATAACGACCCAACACTATCTCACCCTTCAATCAAGCTCCGGGAGGACCTGTTACTTCTCTAGGGATAAGGCCAAAGTTTCTCAAGAGGACTTTTTGGTGTTATAAGGAGTCTTGGTTCTTCTCTGGGGATAAGGCCAAAGTTTCACAGGTGGACCCTTCGCTATAGCACTCCAAATCTGCTCTCATACGAATATTCCCTAATGCAACACCTACAGCCTTTCACCGTTCAGTGTTATGACTACAGACAAAGTACTTCCGTAGTGGGATACGTCTATCCGCACTAATTCCCAGCCTACTTCAGGCTATGACTTTACCCCGGGCAACCTTCTCGCCCGTATATTCAAGACGACATAAAAACGCGACAACTTTTCGGGTTAGAACACATATAATCAACTAATCAATAATAAACCATCATACTGCTACCAAAAACTGATCCAGCGCCAAACCGGGGGTCTCTGAATGACACAGCAGACAACGGGCCCCAAACATACAATACACAATTTCTCACCATTTAACAGACCCTACGAGAATGACGCTGAATGCGGTTTGTTTGACGTTGATTTGTCTTTACTCATCTAAAGGGGAAAACAGATTTATCTAATCGTTTCTTCTTTATTTTAGCCCGTTAACCTATATTATCAGCCACTTTCCTCTTGGGCGATGAATCATATTGATTGAGTAGTGTAAATTATTGACATGACTAATCAACTAAAATCTTAACAAAGCTAATGAGGAAATAATCACAAACTCAAAATATTGTTAATCTGTTTTATCTTCAGTAATTATAAGAAATCTCAGGTACAAAGTTACAGGGAAAGAAAATATACATTATAGGAGAAATACCATAAAATATGCAGACAAGATCACAAACATCTAAATCACAGTGAATATTATGGAGTGGATAGATGAAGAGACATAAGAATCATAAAGAGAAAACATTTGCAGACATTGCAAATTTCCCTATTGATGCATACCTAACGATTAAAGTTCAGGGAAACCACCACCCCCCCGGCCACGAGGATAGTGAAGGGGACCCGATTAAGGAAAACCGGGTTAGAGATAGGATCAGGAAATGGGAAACAGGATCAGGACAGGTAGGCCTCTAACCGACGGACAGCGACGATCACCCTCTGCCTCTCTGGACCTACGAAAGCTGACGATTAAACCACACCCCCTAAGAGTACCCCAATTACACCTTAATTTTGACATGGCCATCCCACTATCTGCAACATTCGGAAGAATTCTAACATCTCATTGGTCAATTTGTGGGGTGTTACTCCACACCTCCATTACTTCATTTGGCTTTACATGCTTTCTTTGTTCCTAACTCATTCTCACGATTTACATCCCTGCTTATGAATCGATTCTCTATCCCCTATCACGTCACATTTTCTGATGAATGGCTTGTCCCTGTATTAGCAACTTTATTTCAAACAATGCATCGGCTAGACATAAAATGTTCATCAATTTGAGCTTTCCCAGGCATCTCAACGTCCTCAAATATTGCACGTCTTTCTTTCACTCTTCAAGGTTTCCTTCATCCGCCGCTGACACCCACCAAAGTTCATGTACGGGTCAACCTTTCGCGGCCTTTTCATTTATTCAGGCTGATTTAACACGCGTATCTATTTGTTCACCATAGGCCCATTTTAAAACTACGATGAAGGAGAAATATAAAGAATATTAATAACACAAAAATGGAATTGACACTGTTTCCCTCCCACCATTGCATTAATCCCATGTTAATTTATATGAGCATTAATGTGCAAAGCATTATTATTTGCAATAGCATTATTCCACTTTGTCGGTTTTAATATGCAAAAAGCGATATGCAGCCTAAGCATTTCATGCATTAATCTTAATTTCAATGCACGCATGCGCAAAGCATTTCCCCGTGTTTGTGTGTTTTAATGCGTATTATTACAAATCACACAATTAATAAATGTTACCTTGGGCGTTGATCCGAGCAGGTTTACATGACGCAAACCCTGCTCCATCACCATCATTTACAAAAATGCATTCAATAAACCGTCCTCACTAATACATACATACTCTTAAACATTCCCCTCCCTTAAACTGCAAAATATTAACCTTCCTCAATACAAACCCCCTTATTCTGCAGTCTCATTCTATCTTCTTCCATCTACAGCCCTCCCTTTGCAACCCCCATCTCCTTCTCTCTACCAATCGTACCCAGACAGACCCCACTTTGTCTTGTTTGCGTTCTCAAACTCCTCCTCTTCTCCTCATCATCCTCCCCCACCATCAACCCCTCCCAAAGGGTGGATACACCTGCACCTGACTCTCCATCCTCCCAAAACTACAGTTACCCTGTAAGGTGATTTCCTACCCCATAATAGCCTCTCATCCTTCATCTTCAGTCTTCCAGCCTTCTACATCACAGCCGTTCATGCCACAATTTCCCCAGCAAATCATATACCTACATAATGTAAAATGCTTTACAGAATCTCGATAGGTTCACCCCGGCATTCCTGAACAGATATTCATCCTCTTCACGTATATTAATATGCACCAAAACCGTAATATCAGGCTGCATGCAGAAAACCCTCATAGCCCTATTCAGTTTTCTCCAGGCCATGTCCATTGCAGTACTTTTCATTGCACCCCTCCGGTGCCTCTGCAGAACAAACTCTGTCCACACAATGCCGATACTTGACCAAATATTCTTAAATAAAGGTAAATCCTCCTCATTGTACTTAAGCAAAGTCAAACTCTACATTTGCACCAGGTCTTTTTCTCCTAAATGTATGAATAGCACATGAGAACCCACCTATTAGAAAACAGTTCAGCAAACCTTGATTAAAGCCCCCCAAATGACATGCCACTCTTTTCCCACCACAATACCTTTGCCTGCTAATGGTAAGTCCAAGGAACTAGTCATCTATTTGCTGATCTGCGCTGCCCGGCGCACAAAAGAATGTCAAACTATGCAAAAGTAACTGTTTTTCCTGCACAGGGTACCCATACGCAACTGCAAGAAAGAAACAAAAACACCGTAGATCTAAAACGGACATCTTTCATAAACACGCCCCACCCACTGCTCCAATCGCCCTTTCACTTCCTCACATATCTCTCAAAGCACTTGGAATGCCATCTTCCAACTCGTCGTATCTCCCTCCATGTCCTAACTAATCTTGCTGCCTCTGTCAACGCACCAATTCTAAACAAATGAGTCCCAAATTGCACCCAACCTGTCCAAAGCCATCCGCAACACTACCAAGACATTTGATGCTGTAATACACTATCCATCCTTGTGCCAAAATATTTCTTCTCTAATTTTTCCAGCCAAGTCAAAACCTCTGCTATTCTTTTACAGGATATATTCGCTCTCTGCCACTGGCCGCTAGCCATAGCCATTTACCTCTGCCCTTTTGGTCTGCTTCAGATGCTCGCAACTATATCCTCGGCCTCCCACTTTCTAGAAATACTCCATTATGAACAATGCACCACGTCCTTCTTGTACCCACCAGCTCCAACACCCTGAAAGCACTGAAAAATATCCAATGCATGGCTAAGGTAAAAACTCTAACCTCCTAAACTTCGTAACAACAAAAAGGTAAAACATCCATCAACTTTTCCAACACCTCTATTGTCACAGGCTCCCATAACTTCTGCGTCACCCACTTTTCCCTACCCCTCCCTCCTAAAACTCTCTTCACCCAATCCCCTTCCGCCGAGTCACAGCCCGACCACAATTTACCATAGAATGGTATCCCTGCCATGGTAGTTTGCAACAACCTCTGTTAATCAAACTCCTAACAAAATCCAGCAAATCCCTTTGTCTCTCCCCCACTGCCGTTCTCTCCCCCTCTACTCTAATGCACCAAAACCTAGTAAATTTCAGCCGTATTTTCCAGGTACTTTTTCTTGTCAAAACAGCTACAGATTTCTCCACCAACTCAACTACCCTCATTCTCCCTTTCTGCTGGAGTTTCAATGGCAATTCTGTCTTCTTTTCTTATGTTCCCTGTGCCAAATTCCGAAATCTCTTCCACTGCAAACGAGATAAACCATTGGTTATAATATTGTTCGCCCCTGGCACTTGTTTAACAGTAAACACAATATCCAACAATGAACACCACAACATGAAACTCCTTAGTAACCTCAAAACTCTTAAGTACCTCTTCGTTTGTCTATTGACCAGCTGCACAACCTTCCTGTTGTCCAAATCAAATATCACTGACTGGTCGACCAGTTCCTCCCCCCCGGACCAAAGAAACTTGCAGAGAGAAAACTAAAAAAACGCTTTACTCCTTCCCTTGGTCAGCCAATATTTCAGTCATTTCTCAGCGCACCACCTTCATTCCAAAACATGGCAAAACCCTTTGCACCTGCCATGTCTTAAAAAAAATATACTTTTGCACCTGCCACAATGTTGCCAAATTCGCACCTGCGTCTCCATAACTCACCAGCCTGGATGCTAACTTGGAACCACTGTCTTCCCCCCCCACCACCCCACCCCCCAGTAAACTTTTATTCCAGCCAGAATATATCACCCAAAGTAAGCAGGACATTTTCAACAGAGTAAATATTCTAAGGTATCTTGGGGAGATTCCAGAATTAAGAGCCATAGCAACTGTAGACCTATTAACAGTAGAATTCCAGCCAACCGATAACTGTCATCAAACAGAATCCACTCTAACCACCTGGAAATCAAATTAAACTGTAGACTTGATCTCCTCCTTCGCATCGCCCTTTGAAAGTTGGGGTATCTTGTTAAAAAGACATCAGCCCTCCGGGTACCCTTAACTGCTGTTATTAAAAAACTGTCTGTCCTCCACACCAGCAAAGACTGTCAAATCTGTTCTGAGGGGTGCAAGAAGCACTTACCCAGATCCTTTGGAGGACCAACGCCCAAATACACCACAGACAAACCAAATCGGGCCCAGATGGGACTGGCTTTCCTCGGCTCTAAATGCCCCACCCTCCACATGAAATACTCCAGTACCTGAACCAGATGCTTTATGCCTTCTATCGTGGAATATAGCTTGGGCTAGAACATTTCTTCAAGATGGTACCTCCCCCCAAAGACCAGGGCAAACGTTGAAATAATCGCCCTGCAAGAAACTTGGTCAGTGGTAGACTTCTAGATTGAAGGCTTTCTTACCTCCCACCCGCCTTGGTCCAGGCAAATTCCCATCCTCCTCGCCTGGGCCCTCTCCCTCTCACCCACTTATATGCAGACGACATCGTACTATTCAGCCAACCAAAAGTGGGCTCACAAAAATCGCTGAATGTACTTGCTCACTATGCGAAAAATAGTTATCTGGAGGTAAATGTGGCCAAAACCATGTTGGTGTGCTCTCATCTGGGTCGTGCTCCAAGATTCCTACTAAATTATACTCTACTTGAATTAGTAACAAACTACAAATATTTGAGCTTATACCTCGATTTAAGAGGAACCTGTATGCAGCAAAAACAATACATCAAGCAAAAGGGGTCTGCCCTAATCCAAGCCTTTATTACTTTGGCAAAAATTTGAATGGGCCTTTATTTCAGCCTCTTTTAACAGTAATTGCCTCCCAAGTTATTGCCAAAAATCACCTACTAAAGTGTGGCGATGAGGGGCCGGTGGATAAAATACAGACAAACGCATTTAACCTACCTCGGAACTCGTCTCTAGCACAAATTCATCTAGAATTTGGCCTCATCAAGCAAGACCAAGCAAGAAGAGCAGTAGTGATGGGGAAAAAAACTCGTATAAGATAAGTTGTGCTCAAGACACCCTAAACCGAGCCTTACGGTCAGCACTCGACAATCGGAACATCACAAATATTTTCACACTTCTATTAAATTACTGAGCCTAACAGAACTGTGGGCAGCAGGTGCGCCATATGATGCGTTCAAAAGGGGAACCATCGGAGCCACAAAATTGATATTCTTTGTAGAAGACCAAATCAAATTTAGCTCCCGCTCGCATACATAGATGGTTATAAAGCATTGTAACATGCTCTCCCCACACCATATTTGTCCATCCCATTCCCAGCACGCATAAAACAAGGCTTCTTGTCTCTATAGATGGGCTATATATCAGCCAGACCAGCATGGAAATACACCGATTCAACAGCATGTAGGCACTGCAACGATCAGGAAGAAGATCTTATCGATCTGATTGCATCTGTCCCCTCCTGTGCACTCCTCAGCTACAATATTCAAAGAAAAGTTTCATTGGTAGACATTCGTGCATGCAGGGAAGGCATAATAGTGATTTTTTAATTCCAGTGATCTACAGTTAAATTGTAAATTTGTCAAGTTCTTGGAAATAGCTCTTTGTTAAGAGCCTGGTGCTGAATAACTTTCACATCAGACCACTTGAGTGCCAAAGATAAGTGAGGGCCATAGTGTCATGGCTTTTCCCAATGTACATTATGAATGCCCTTATCATGCCCTCCATCATGCATACGTATCGGAAGCATTTAAAGATCCCCCATATAGTGATAGGAAATATGTAATGGCCAAAGTAGAAGGATTGTCACTGATGTTTCATGCCTCATAAATTTAAAGCACTGCTTATTCTTTCATCATTTACCAGCTGCTATATTATGAATGTACTCATTATGCACTTTAATCATATTTTATTTTGTTTAGCGATGGGATGCACAAAAATATTTCTCCTTTAGCGATAGGAAATATGCTACAGACAAACCAGTAGGAATGTCAGTGGTTGGTCAGGTCGATAAAATACAATGTCTGCCTATTCTGCACAAATATGCGATAAACCAGACCTACCAGTCCATTTTAAGTACCAACACAGTTGGCAATAAGTTTTAATTTTTGTGTTTTTTTGCACACCAGCTTACTTTCAAAGTTTTAGCTCAGTAGGAAAGAAGTTGTATGATCCGACAAACTTTTCCTTTTTAGACTTAACTTTTAATGATAATAAATTGTAATGTACCAAGTATTTACTTTGTAAAATTGTTATGGTTCTAATTAACGAAACTATAAAAACTAGCTTGACTTTCAGAAACGAGGAAGGACGCGTTCACTACAACTATTTCAGCTAGCACAAGTCATATGGAAATGGGCCAACAAACACACAGTCCACCTCCTAGCACAGTACATACCAGGAGTGGACAACTCACTAGCAGACCTAAGCAGAACACAAGTACATGAGTGGGAAATCCACACTCAGACCCTACAACCTTACTTCCAACGGTGGGGGACACAAACAGTAGATCTTTGCTACCGTAGAAAACGTAAAATGCCAAAACTTTGCATCCAGACACCCACATTTCCAATCTAAGGGCAATGCTCAATGGATAAACTGGTCAGGGATCTTTGCATATGCTTTTCTGCCTCTCCTACTCATTCCGTACATGGTCAGGTAACTCAGACAGAATTCACTAACTGTGATACTCATAGCTCCAACATTGGAACGGCAACCTTGGTACACGAGTCTTATGGAGCTATCCCTAGTACCTCACGAGGAGCTGTCCGACATTCCAAATCTTCTCACTCACAGTGGGGGGCAGAGTCAGACACCCCAATGTTCAACAACTCAATCTTGCAATCTGGCTCTGAGGTCATAGAATTTGGGTATCTAGAATTACCTCACAAATTCATGAACATTCTAAAGGAGGCTAGAAGACCAACCACAAGGGCCTGTTATGCAGCAAAATGGAAACATTATGTCCACTCTTGCGCTGCAAACAACATAAACCCATCTTCACCATCTGAACAACAGCTAGTATGTTACTTGTCACATCTGCAAAAAGCACATTTAGCATACAACTCTATGCGTCTACATTTAGCAGCAATCGCAGCGTACCTACAAAACAGAAAACACCAATCTATTTTCCATGTGTCTGTCATAAAAGCATTCATGGCGGGACTTAAGAGTTACTCCACCTTGTACACCTCCTGTACCAACGTGGAATCTAAACTTTGTTAACAAGACTAATGTCCACACCGTTTGAACCAATATACAAATGCAAAATACAGTTCTTAAAATGTAAGGTGGCTTTCCTTGTGGCCATTACATCGCTACAAAGAGTCAGCGAAATACATGCTCTCACTATTGAGGAGCATTACTTTCAAGTATTTCAGGACAAAGTTCACCTACGCATAAACCCAGTTTCTGCCAAAGGTCATATCACCTTTCCATGTAAATCAAAAGTTTGATTTACCTGTTTTCTTTCCAAAACCAAAAACAGTAGCAGAAAGCGCGTTACATACATAAGATGTAAAACGTCCTCTATGGAAAGAACAAAAACTTCCGGGAAAACACAACAACTATTTGTAGCCTTTTCAAACCCACGGAAAGGTAATCCAATATCAAAAGCAGGAATCGCTAGATAAATAATATAATGTATCCAAATTTGCTACATCAAAGCAAAACGAACACTACCCACAATGCCAAGAGCTCATTCTACAAGAAAAAAGCAGCATCAATGGCCTTCTTAGGAAACATCCTGCTAACAGACATTTATAAAGCGACAACATGGATAAACCCACACACTTTTACCAAACACTATTGTGTAGATGTGCAAGCCAGACAACAAGCTCTGGTGGGGCAAACTGTACAACGCACATTATTTAAAGCAAATGCACCATCTGATGCCTAAAGCCTCCGCGAGAGGAGTACTGCTTTACAGTCTATGCATAGCATGTGTATCTGCAGCCAACAAACACATGCTACGAATGGAGTATGTTACTTACCCTATAAGTATCTATTTGTAGCATGTAGTGCTGCAGATTCACATGCACCCTCCTACCTCCCCGGCAGGTATTAGATGGTGACACAAATACACAACACTTTCAGCATGTTCAACAGCAAATGCTAACTTAGCAGACTATATCTTCACTTCCTGTATGGCTGGGAAAAAAACATTACGATCAAACAAGAGCCATTGAACATGCACAATACCTCGAGGAGGAGGGGATATGACGCAAAACGCCGACCATAAAACTTCCTCAAGGAAAAACAACTTGCAGAGGCCGGGCCCAAGACTAGGTGGCAGGGGTGTGCCTAGCATGTGAATCTGCAGCACTACACGCTATGAAAAGATGCTTACAGGGTAAGTAACCTATTCCTTCTCATTTTCAATTTTTCTCTGACCCTAAAGCACGTGCAGGGGCTTCTAGGTCTAGCATTCACGGTGGGGTCATTCACGACATTGCAGATGGTTTTTGATCAGGACAAAGTTTCTGAAGTGGAAAGGCTACTGTAGCCATCATTATCAATCAGTCTGGAATATTTCTTAATGCATCTACAGCCACTGTATCGGCAACATTTTAGTTTTATGAGTCAGATGCCATAAATTGGTTTGTGTTTTGCAATCGGCCCAAAAAATATATACATTTAAAACATTTTGCAATGCCTTTTGATGTCTTTACACGTTTATCCAAGCTGTGGTGAAAATGAACCAATGAATATTATATTTTAATGCAATGTGTTATTTGTAAAAATAAGTGCTGATGCCCAAAGATGGCTCAGAAACCCATGTCCGGCGCTGCCGCATGTTGGAGTAGCTGAAAACAAAGATTGCATGTGATTCCACCTAATGCCTTTCATCTACCACCATACACTCCTTGCCCCTTTGTCTCACTCGTGCAGGTTCTTTTTGTTACCTGCGTTTCCCCTTTCTCATAGTTTTTCTGTCTTTCTCTTACTTTCTGTTTTTTTTTTTTCTTGGTGTGGGTTAGTCTTCTGAGGAACATTATGGACCGGTCCCGAAAAATTAGTGCGGGTAGGACCCACCTGCAAACACTGGCTCAAAATTAGCGCTGCTCTGATGTTAACAAATGTTTTGTACTCTTATTTGTTAGTGTGGTGGGAGTGTCCACAAGCAAAGCGAAAAACATCTATATTTGTTGCTTTTGGCAGTTCTTTCTATTCCAGTCAACAACCAGAACCACACACAATTTTGGTTTTACAGCGTGAATCTTTTTCTGGATTCACATGCTGTGCATTATTCTGCCATCTAGTGGTTGGGTCCAGAATAGTCTTAGTTATTATTTTTTCTTCTGTTTGGGGCGTCGTAGACCACCATTTGATAGGTCCATCCCTTGTGTGATGTCAGACAGTGCCCCGGTAGTTCCTGTGCGTGGTAGCCATCTTCAGATTATTTTTTCTGCCGTTGGGTCTGGAAGCAAAGGGAGACTCTCTGAAGATTTGGACAAAATTCCCAAAAGAATCAAAGAATTATACTACAAATACCACTGATCATCGACTACGAAGATACCAGAGAATAGAAGGAACATCCGGATACCATTTTTGGTTGAGTAACTCCGACGAAACAGCGACACACATGGATCAACAGAGGGCGAGGTAGGGGCCATGGAAAATACCCCTTTCAAATTCTGCCCTAAGTGCCACCACAAGTTTGCCCAGCACGATCCACACAACGTCTGTAACCTCTGCCTGCCAGAGGACCACAGGGATAAGGACTGCGAGGCCTGCGCGGTGTTCATGTCGAAGACACTCAAGGTACGCCGAAAGCAGAGAGAGTAACACTACGCAGCCATGCAACAGAGCCAGAAACAGCCTTCGTTGAGGGACTTGGGCCTCTCAAGCGACGAGGACGACCAGGGTGTGCCCGCAGAATCAACACCGGGAGGCTTGGACATCGAGATACTCAAAGGGGCCGCTGAGAAAAAGATGGACAAGGTAAGAAACCCTCAACCGTCAGAACCTAAGGGCCACGAAAAGAAGGCACAACAAAAAGGCAGCCCAGGCGTCAAAGAAAACGACGATCGAGGGTCAGCTGCGATCAAAAGAACCCTACGGATCCTAGGGATACCGACTAGGGAAGATCATCTCCTCTTCACCACAGCCGGGATGGAAGTATAACCGGTACTGAGTGAAGCCCGTACTCTGGCTCCACCTTTCTGTCTGATTTCGGGACCCCCCCAAACATTTGGATCTTACCAATTTCCTTTAACCAGCCGGGACGGAAGTACAACCGGCAGAGAGAATCAAGATCCAATCTTGGCACTGCCTTATAGCCCTGAAGAAGTCTTGGGGTATTTCCCCAGACGAAGCACGTGTTGGCTGGGCAACCGTTCAGGAGTAAAGAAGAACATAATACTCAAGATTGTTCGTGTCTTTATTTTAATTCTTCTGTACATTGAATGTTCCATTTTAGATTTGTAAAATAAGGAGTACTCGCTCTGTATTTGACTCTGACGTGTGCACAGGCTTGCAGTAATTTTGTGGGACCTTTTGGTCTATAGTTTAGGGGGTTCAGGGTGGTTCCTCCTCCTGTCAGCACTGTCTCATACACATCCAAACCGAAGAACACGTACACTCGTTGTAGGCGCCATCTCCAAACCACATACGTTGAAAATCTTGTCCTTTGTCCTGACTAGGGAAGATAGTCGAAAGTGCCTAAGGCAAGTGCCGAACGAGAGGCCACGAAAGGAAAGACCTCCCCTTCAAAGCCAGAAACTACCACACCTAAGAAGAGGATCTCCCCGGCCTCAGATGCCGAAAGGGCCCTCGAGCTGGAGAAAAAGAGATGCCTCGAAGCGGAAATGGCGGCACTCCTTCAAAGAAAAAAGGAGTTTGACGAAGCGCTGAAGGAATTCCGTATTCCCGCGAAGCCCACTGCCGTCTCCTCGATTTGCCAGCACCCCCCGAACCATGCGAAGAAGAACTCGACATTCCAGAAGAGGAAGAAGCCTCGGAGACTTTTGAGGAGGAATGGAACGACCTCGACACAGAAGGCCCAGAGGAAGAAGTCTGTTGCTTTCCCTTGAAGGCTTCACCCCCAGATGACATAGCCTTCTACAACAGCCTGATTAAGAGAGCAGCTGACAACTTCGGGGTCCTCTTAGAGGAAGAAAAAGGAGACTCATGCTTCCTCCTAGAGACTTTGACACCATCCACCAAGGGGACACAATATCTCCCAATGCTACCAAGTATCCTGGACCAGGGAAAATAGGCCTTCAAAGAACCAGCCTCAGCTAAAGGGATAACACCAAGAGTGGAAAAGAAATATAAACCCTCAACTAAGGACCCTAAATACGTTCAGGGAAACACAGTACCAGACTCCATCATTGTCACCACAGCAAGAAAGATTGGCAATGCCCACTCTTCCACTGGCCCACCTCCTGAGAGAGAGAGAGCAAAACAATGGACATAGTGGGGAGAAAAATGAAAAAAGAAGCAGCAACACAATGGCGCATTGCAAACTCCAGTGCTCTTCTTAACGGGCATGGACACCAACAATGGGATAATATTGAGGAACTCATGAGCAAGCTCTCAGAGGAAGATAAGAACATTACCTAATACAATTACATAAGGGCCGCTTCAGGTGGCAGGTTAAGCACGACTCCAGGGTTCGTGAAGTCCAGGGTGCACAAACTTACTCCCTTTATTGTTTGCAGGGCAAGGAGAAGCGGCTAGTCCCAGCACCTCTGTCGTGCTCCCTGATCCTGGAGTCACCCGGGGAAGGCCCGCAACAGCAGGAACATTTCTTGAAACGGGGTCTATCACAGGGCAGCTAGGTTGAGTGGGCCTCTGATGTTTGTGTAAGAAACCCTGCTCCTGTCGCTCCCCCCCCCCCAAAACTAATACAAAAAGAAAAATAATGTACTAATCTACAAACCTCTAATCTTGGGTTCCTTAGTAGTGTGCTACTCCCTGCAAGCGCTTTAATGTCTCGTCTGGGAAGTAAGCACTATATAAATACCATTTACAATTACACAATACCAAAATACCTACCATTAAAGCAAGGGATGGTTGCAAATATTAAGTATCAAGCCTCGTCTCAAGTTAATCAGTTGGTGTCAAGCTCCGGCTTTGTAATCCATAATGCTACCTTGTCATTTGAACTAAAAAAGATCTTCCTGCCAGTTCTCGATTGCTGGGGATTTTGGAAATTACATGTTCTTGTCTTGGGCTAAAAGAAAAAGATGCATTTGAACTTGTCCTGGACTAAAAGAATAAGATATATTTGAATGTTAGTTAAAGTAGGAGATGGAACTACTGCGTCTTCTCTCGAGTAGAACCTCAAACTCATCCGTTAAGGTTAGGGATTGGTTAACATCAAGAGGAGGTTATTTTTAACCTAAGAGCCACGCCCCTGTGTCCAATGATCTTGGGTATCGGCTGGTTGACGCAACACAATCTTTTTATAAAGTGGGTGGCCAAAGCCCTTATTCTGGGCTCAGAATATTGTGCTTAACATTGCACCTTAGGAAACATCTTGGAGAGAGACTTAATCAGTCTACAATCCAGAATATATGTTCTCGGTGAACTGCTGACCTACTTCTACTATGTTGCTAATTGCCTGCTTGGGATTCCTGCCTGCAACTGAGGTCTTTTATCTCTGAGATTTTTCCTCTGAAAGCTGCATTTTCAGCAGGTTACCTAATTCTTTGTGGCTCTAGTGTTCTGTCATTCCACCTGGCACCTGGGCAAGAATTGGGTAACTCCACAACATACTTCAGTTCCAACCCAAACCAAGATTATCCAGCACGTCGGATTTTCTTTTGGCTCACCTGGCAGAACTGACAACTGGTCGAAAAAGCAGACACTTATGCATTTGCTTCACCTTTACTCCAAACACAGACTAACTAGATCTGTGGTTTCTGCATAAACCCATAAATTGCTGAGCTCCACCAACATGGATGTCTGTATTCCACATTTGCTTCACTGGTTTACCGAACACAGATCTCTGCTGCAAAATATGGTGGTCCATAGTTTCACCCACAGGCATCCACTGTATCCACTTGCTGGACATTCTTAAATGACAGACCGCAGTTGTAGTATTGGTTTGTCATGCCAGTATATCAGGCTCGAAGCATGGCTGTTGATTGCGCATTTAATGCCCGATAGCCAAATTTGTTCAGAGTGCATAGCAGCAATTGTGTGCCCATTAACCATAACACAAGTTTGTTGAGCAGTGTTCTTGTTTACAGTAAGATATTTATCTACCTTTACACCAATAGGTATTTGACACAGTTGTCTGCTCATTCATGCCACTGTG
Source organism: Calotriton arnoldi (assembly GCA_963921515.1). Classification (NCBI taxonomy): domain Eukaryota; kingdom Metazoa; phylum Chordata; class Amphibia; order Caudata; family Salamandridae; genus Calotriton; species Calotriton arnoldi. The sequence continues at coordinate 58,921 of CAWUFW010021662.1, forward strand.
GTATACCAATGATTAATACCACATGGCTCCTTGTTGCAGCTGTCCCCATAAGGAATATGTATCTCAAGACCTGTAGCTTACCTGTTTTTTTGTTTTCCACAATATTGGGGCTAACAAACCTTAAAGAGCTTCATATCGAGTCAAAGACCGAACCCGTAGGGCTCCTGGAAGGCTCTACTGCCTCCCTCTGTCAGACAGCCTCCCACTACTGTCCAGTTGCACAAAACCAAAGCTGAGAAACACTCTCCAGAGAAGGGCTCGACCACCCACAAGCATGTTCACAGGAGGTGTGTGATTACTCGCCTTACACTCCATTACAGCCATTTACTGCTGACCGAGTACAAGCCCAATTTCCACTCTCCTGAATGAACTACTTGACATCAACCTGAAGCTTGAGTACAAGGCTGCAAACTATGCACTCCATCTCACTCTCCCATAATGGAGTCTACTGCAGAGACTGCTTGTCTACCCCTGCATATCCCAGAACACCTCACACCAACAAAGACGCTTCAGAGCGGTCTTCTGCAAGCATTACATCTAATGCACCCCCACATACTCGGTGCTCATAAATCCCATACACATCCTATTACCACAGAGCTGGACGTCCCATCGTTCTGCCCATGTAGCCTCTGAAGAATAACCTTCTTTCAACCGATGACCCACCTTCTACACATCACATCACAGCTAAAGGTCAACTACAGCTGTGTGCAGCCAGATGCTAAAAAACTGAATTGTGTGTGGGTTCTTAATAGATGTCACCCAGTTCTGTGCTACTCCTGTTTTGGAGTTTTATTTATAAAGTTTTATATAGCGCTAGCTAGACCCGTGGGTATCAGAGCGCTTTACATGCACGAAAGAAAATTGCATGGCGTAGCATGAAATAAGGATGCATAAAGAGAAAAAAAGGTTCAGAGTTCAGAGGGATAAAAGGCTGCCTGTGTGCTTTGCAGGAATTCGAACCTACAAACGGTGACTGCATTCATTGTCCAACTCATTATATCACTCCTGCATTTGTTACCCAAATATAATGCTCACATTCACTGACCTGTGCCAGCATAATTTATTTAAGACCTAAATTAGTGCTACATCCAAATCATTAAATTAGACTCCACATAAATTATCAGTGCTGTTGTATAGTGCCTTCATTACTTATCCAGCTCATGCTATGGTGGCTGTTTATTTGTTGCACTGTATTGTGCCAGTATTTGTTTCAATTTGTCTTGTATTGCATTTGCATAACATTATTTATTAAATCTTTTATTGCATTTTCATTACAGGTCGACGCGTGCTTCAGAAGGCCCAGTGTCCAAAGGTGTCTGCAAATGTTTCTGTCGTTCCAAAGGTCATGGCTTTATTACTCCTGCAGATGGTGGACCTGATATATTCCTTCACATTTCAGAGTAAGCGTTTGATAGTCCCTGGTTGAACTGTGCTAAAATGGGGCATTTGGGATTTGTTTTTGTTTTAATTCATAGCTGCAAAAGCGCACAAACTTTCTACTGAAAGACATGGACATCATTTGGGAGTAGTCCAGGGTCGCAGCTCCGACCTCCAACTTGCTTCCTGCTACTCCTGGCACTTCCTTTGCGACCCTTGGCCTCAGAGGAACCAAAACATTTGGCTCCTCTGAGGCCAGGGGTCGCAAAGGAAGTGCCAGGAGTAGCAGGGAGCAAGTTGGAGGTCGGAGTTGCGACCCCCTGACTACTCCCAAATGACGTCAATGCTGACAAATGGAATTCAAGGCTCCCATCTTCAATGGGTTTGGGAACAGTCAATCATGTTGAAATTTTCGGACTATTTGGTTTGATGGTCGAGATGTGCATTTGTATGGGGCTAAAACAAATCTGCTTCTTAATGACTGAACCTTAATGGACTATTGAAGTACGCACTTTAATTCCGGTGCAGTTAGCTACAGAGTTACCCGCATTATGGTGCATCTTAACTAATTTGTATTGTTTTTGCTTATTCACTCTCCCAAAATGGAATCCGGGTGTCTACTAGGCAAAAGAAAAATCAGGATTGGTAATCAGCAAGTGGACTGCTATGTCTGCTTGTGCAGGAATTCTTCTCTGAAGACAGCTAGAATAATCTGCTGCGATTATCCTCTTCACTAAAGCAGTTAACTTGTGGAATGTTTAATGTTGTTTGGTATCCAGAGAATTTCCTCCATTATTCAAAATACTGGAGTATGGTGTGGGGCATGCACTGTGTTAACTTACATGGACTTGGAGTTTGTGAAAGGGTGTATTATGAGGACATACCATATTCACCTGCAAAGGATGGTGGTTTCGCAGCAAGTTCTTTTCTCCCGCTGCAAACATGGCAACGTGCATGTGTTTAAGCTGGAATCCAATTTACCACCAGCAGTACCCCAAAAGAAGTGCACTTCCATCCAGCAGAAACCCTTTTGCAGTATGAATCTTTTCTGAATTCACATGCTGTGCATTATTCTGCCATCTAGTAGTTTGGTCCGGAACGCTTCTCTTGTATATTAGTCCTTCTCTTTTTTTTTTTTGGGTGCCACCTGTCCCCAATATTTGGTGTCCATTCCAACCTCTCTTGACGTCAGACGCCCCTCCACAGACGCCTGCACACGTGGTTGCCATCTTCACATTTTTTTTTCAACGCCGTTGGGTCTTGGAAGCATTGCTGAAGGATCTACACTTGCCGAAAGGAGAGGATTATCCTGAAAGTTTGTCGAAGAAAACGCTGAAGTTTCAGAGGATAACTGTTGGTATCGAGATCTGATTTAGAGAATCCAGTTGGGTTATTCCCAACGCGCAACGAAGTAAGGGTTGTAGGAGACTTCACATCGAAGGAAGATTGGAGAATGCATTGACAGAGGGTCTCTTGTTCAGGGTGATATGGAGAACACACCTTTTCAGTTCTGCCTGGAATGTCATTACAAGTTAGGCCAGAAGGACAACCATACGGTGTGTAACCTTTGTTACCAAGAGGTCACTACGCTGACAACTGTGAGGCCTGCACAGAATTCAAATCGGAGACCTTAAGAACAAGGGAAAAACAAAGGCAAGCACACTGCGCTATGCAGGGGTTGAAGGAAACTCCATCGCTGGAAGACCTGGGGCTGTTGAGCAAGGTGGAAAACCTCACGAGTGAGAGGGCTCAGACATCGAAAAGAAGGTAATTAACATCTACCGAGAACACCGAAAACATAAGGATAAACAGCCACAGGTAACGTTAAAGAAGGAGTGCGGGCGAGCCTCGAACAACAGACTCTAGAAACCAAAAGCTGCTTCAGCGCCAAAGGTCTTACCGACCAAAGGCAAGCAGAACCAAAAGAGCCCCTCGGGTCCCACATCAAGGACACCGCAGGCGGACGTGCCACCAAAAAGGCGCTGGCGTCTCAGACGATCGACGTCGAGAGAAGGTGAAGAAAGGGTTGAGTGAAACGCCGACACCAGAGGCCTCGATGTCGAAAAAGTGATGGGCACTCACACTCGACACCGAAAAGATCAAAGGGAAGAATAGGTGTCTCCAAGCCGAAATGGAAGCAGTCCTCCAGTAAAGGAAGGATTTAGACGCTTCTCTCAGAGTTCTGTCAAAAGCTTCAACGGAGCACACACAAGAGGGCAAGGATTTGGAAGAACTAGAGCCTCCAATGACCCTAGAGCGACAGCAAGAGAAGGATCAGAAGATCTACAATGAGGAAGAGGACCCATAGTCTTGGGCCTGTTTCAAGATAAGGATGGGTCCGAATACCTCTAAACACAATGGCAGGACCTCGCAACAAATTCACCGGAGGAGGGAATAGACACATCTGTCGAGGCCTTCACCCCTGAATGATATTACCATGTACAACCAACTAATAAAGAGGATTGCATACAAGTATTGTGTACAATTGGAGGAGGAGAAGTCTCCAACATGTTTTAATTGGAGACAATGCTACCCTCACAGAGTAAGAGTCAATACTTGCCCATGCTGCCAGACAGACTGAACCAGGGCAGAGAGACATTCAAGGAACCTGCAACTGGCAGGTCCGTAAAACCCAGGGCTGAAAAAAAAGTACAAGCACTCCTCAAAATACCCACCATACATTAGAGGTAACGTGTCACCGGACTCTATCATTGCAGCCACGAAGAGGGCAAAGGTTCCAACTACTTCCAGACCGCCTCCAGATAAGAAGAGTAAGAGAATGGACATGGTGGGTAGGAAGTTTGTAAGGCGAGCAGCGACACAATGGTGCATAGCTAACTCTAGAGGAGACGGCAGAGCTGATGAAACATCTACTGAATCAGTATCAAGACAGCGGCATCCCTCGCAGAAGAAGGGAAGACTATCTGTAACACCTGTTTGAAATCTTTGCTAGATGCTGCAGACAAATGATGGCAGGGACAACCCTAAGAAGGCATGCCTGGCTGCCGGTGTCGGGCTTCAAAATGAGGTTCCTGCTAATATCATTAAAACAACTTTCAACTGGGAACACCTTTTCGGGAGCTCAGTGGATGATACCTTGCAGCAGCTGAAGAAGGATAACGATACTGCAAAATCGATGGGAGCCCTATAGTAAAGGGGACAGCAAAGGCGAGGAAGTACACCTACCAGAAGACTGGTGGGCCGAGGGGGCTAAGCCAAGTGCAGAACCGAACCCAAATGTGGCAGTACCAAGAACCACAGAGGCAACCCTTTCGCAGACTGGCGAGAGGCAGATCGCAGCCACTGAGAGGGACTGCACCATTGAGCAAGTGACTTAGAAAAACAACACCCCAAATCACACACAACACCCCCAATCACACACAACACCTGTGGTTGAGGCTGGGTGGATAGGAGCCTTCTTCCAGGAGTGGAGGAAGGTCACTTCAGAAAAGTGGATACTTCACGTGATTCAACACGGCTATTGCATAGAATTAGTCAAAAACTCACCAGTGCAAGGACCAAAGAAAAACATCCACACAAGAGAAGAAAAAACTTGGCTATGACAAGAAGTGAAAGACTTGCTGGAGAAAAGAGCAATTGAGAGGGTGCCCAGAAGGAGATCAACCATATTTTCAGATCCTAAAGCAAGACTGATACCTACGACCTATTCTAGACTTCGTTTCTTAAATAAGTTCTTAAAGGCACAGAAGTTCAAAAAGACAATGCTGCAAAATGTCATTCCTCAGATTCAGCAGGGAGACTATAGGGCTACCATAGACCTAAAGGATGCATATCTGCACATCCCAATAAATCACAAGCAATTCTTGTGCTTTGTTATAGATAGAAATCACTATCAATTGAATGTGCTACCATTAGGAATCAAATCGGCACGTAGAGTGTTTACAAAATGCTTAGGAGCAGTGTCGGTAAACCTGAGAAGGCAAGGGATACATGTGTACCCTTACCTAGATAACTGGTTGGTAAAAGCAAACTCATTACACAAGTGCAGAAGCAACAAAAACCGTGATGATGCTCCACAACTGAGATTTTCCATAAGCAAGTCACCCGCGCCAGAACAAGAGAAGCACTTCCTGGGAGCAAGATTCAGCACAGCAGAAGCGGAAGCAAACCCTTACGAGAACAGAATGCTTTTGATAGAACAAGGATCTCGCCAGTACCGGAAGGGTCAGTTTTTGACTGTGAGAATTGTAGGGAGGATGGCTTCCTGCATACCTTTAATACCATATGCACGGTTACACATGAGACCAATTCAGGAATGGATTCAGAGCCAATGGTTGCAAGCAGCTGGGTGTTGGGAAGATTTAGTGATTGCCTCGCAAAGTGTACAGGAGGAGATGGTGTGGTGGAGCAGGATAAATATAACGTTCCGAAGACCCTTCATACCGCCAACTCCAAAAGTGGCCATTACTACAGACACCTCGCATATGGGATTGGGAGCTCATATGGGGAAGCTCAAGATCAGAGGGATCTCGTGAACAGAAGCAGTAAACACAAACATACTGGAGCTGAAAACAGTTTTCCTAGCCATAAATGTCTTCAGAAGCAGCTGTGGGGAAAATCAATACTATCCAAATGGACAACACAACAACTATGTTCTACCTCAATAGGATGAGAAAAAGGCCAAGTAAACCCTTACAGTCAAAAAGGGACCAAGGGCAGTAGTTAATTTCAAGCGACAGTGGTCCCTTTCAAGGTAATTCGTTACATTCATATGTGCCACAATATTACAATGAAGATTGGGTCTATGCGTGTCAGAAATTGACAATTATAAAGATTTATTCAAAATACGAGAAAACAAAACATAAATTGGTGGGTGGGACGTGACGGGGTATTGGGAAATCAGCCGATTTCCTTACCACAGGCAGGTGATTTAAAAGTGACTTTTAGTGTAAAATTATAAATTGCAAGAAGTCGCAATCAAAAATACATCTTGTACTCCACAATTAATAAGGATTTACAGTTTAGAGTTAAGATGTAAGTCGACGACGTTTCGATCCCCAACGTAGTCATGGGATCATCATCAGGACTAAGCAATAAAGCAAGTGCCTGGGAAGTTGCTATGTAGCTAGCAGTTGGAACAATCCGGCGATCAGTAAAACAGATGGTCGTCACAGGGTGATGACAATTTTGGTGCGACTGCCGTAAGGTCAGAACAAGTGACCTAATTACAGGAATGGCTCCAAGGACGGATATAATTGCCGCTACAGTGCCTACCTTGGAGCACAGCGGCTGGCCCATCATCTTGATGTCCCTTCTGCACGCCTAACTACGGCTGCAACTTTCCCGCTACTGCGGATCTGGCGCCCTACAATTAAATCAACCGAATGCTTGCGCTACCAACTATCGTCCTGTAGCGGCAATTATATCCGTCCTTGGAGCCATTCCTGTAATTAGGTCACTTGTTCTGACCTTACGGCAGTCGCACCAAAATTGTCGATCACCCTGTGACGACCATCTGTTTTACTGATCGCCGGATTGTTCCAACTGCTAGCTACATAGCAACTTCCCAGGCACTTGCTTTATTGCTTAGTCCTGATGGTGATCCCATGACTACGTTGGGGATCGAAACGTCGTCGACTCTTACATCTTAACTCTAAACTGTAAATCCTTATTAATTGTGGAGTACAAGCAGGGCTCGAAAAATCCAAAAAATGGTGCTTGTCCTGCAGGTCTAGTATCTTGAAAAATCTCCTCGACCTAACTGCAACCTACTTGACCTCCGTCTCTGAAAGCGGAAAAATGTGACAAGATAACAAGATTTAAAGGCATCTTTATTGCTCATTAACTTTGTGAGCAATAAAAATGCCTTTAAATCTTGTTATCTTGTCACATTTGCTCCGTTTTTAGAGACAGGGGACAAAAGTTAGTTTGTCTTCTTACTTGCCAGAAAGGGCGAGTAGGACCTAAAAACAGCTCGCCCTCGTTAAATTTAGCTCGCATATGCGAGCGGTCGAGTGGATTTTTCTAGCCCTGAGTACAAGATGTATTTTTGATTGCGACTTCTTGCAATTTATAATTTTACACTAAAAGTCACTTTTAAGTCACCTGCCTGTGGTAAGGAAATCGGCTGATTTCCCAATACCCTGTCACGTCCCACCCACCAATTTATGTTTTGTTTTTTCGTATTTTGAATAAATCTTTATAATTGTCAATTTCTGACACGCATAGACCCTACCTCAACAAGGAGGCACAAAATCCTTTGCCCTTTCAAGGCTAGCACAAAAGGTCTAGAAATGGGCCATCCAAAGACAAACATAACGACAATACAACTAATAGGGAAAGACAACTTAGAAGCGGACAAGCTAAGCAGACAAGCATCTACCTCACAAGAGTGGGAACTGAATCGGACAGTAATCAAAAAGGTGTTCAGACGATCGGGGACACTAGAAATAGAAGTTTTGCACTACCAGAAAATGCAAAATGCTAATCCTTGGTGTCAAAACATCCACACCAACACTCCCTGGGGAATGCACTGTCTGTAGACTGGTCAGGGAGATTTGCTTACGCTTTTTGCCCAATCCCACTGTTACCATTAGTGATCCACAAACGCAGACAGTTGTAGATGACTTTAATACTCCTCGCCCCACAGTGGGCGAGACCTACTTGGTTCTCGGACCTAATAGGGATGGCACACAACAAGGTGCAGAGACAACCAGCTTTACAGGATCTGCTCTTCATGCAGGAAGGGAGGATTCTCCACCCAGAACCGAGCGCACAGAGTCTAGCAGCATAGCTCCTGAAGACATAGATTTTGGACACCTGAGACTACCTGAAAAACAATGGCAGTCCTCAGAGGCAAGAAGACGGACAACTAGGGAATGCTACATAGCTAAGTGGGAGAGATACTCAAGGTGGGACCAGAGATTTGGCCTCTTGCAGGACAGGAGACACTACAGTTATACGATACTTCACTCACCTGCTAGACAAACTAATTTATGCATCTTTAAAAGTGCATGTCAGCAAAAGTGGCCTACTCAAGGGGTTACATAGGAAGAAACTTCTACACTACACCTGATTTCAGGAAGGGACTAAAAGAATAGCCCACCAAGAAGTACCCCAACACGGAACCTAAATGAAGTGAAAAACAATATACAAAAGGGAGTGCTTTGGAAGTCCAATGTTTTTACTGAAAGTTCACTTAATCACCTAATTACCAAAATGTAGTGTTGACCCACCTGATGAAAAAACCCTTTGAGCCACTCCACAAGGCCACTTTATCATTGGTCACACTTAAAACAGCCTTTTTAATCACTATGACATTTCTCCGTAGAGTAAGCGAGTTGCAAGCATGAACCATCCAGGAACCTACATGCAAATACACAAGGACAGGATAGTCATGAGGACAACCCACATTTCCTACCAAATGTCATATCCCAGTTTGACATAAACCAGACAATCCAAACACCTAGCTTCATCCAAGAGCCAAAAACTCTGGCAGAGCACTACATACACTAGACGCATGACGAGCAATAATGTATTCTGTGTAGAGAATAAAGCCAATCAGGAAAGGAAAACATCTTTTTTGTATCATTCTCAGACAATAACAAATGGAATCCAGTCCCTAAGAACACCATTGCGAGGTTGATTAATCAAACAATCCAGATGTGTTACAGGACAGCTGGCATACAACTAGAAATGAAACCAAGAGCCTATTAGACACGTAAGAAAGGAGTTACAGTAGCCTTCCTGGCAAATTTTCCGTTAAATGGCATATGCAGGACAGCCACTTGGTCGTCAGTGCATACGTTCACAAAACACTACTGTATCGACGTACAAATGAATAGGGAGGCGCAAGTGAGACAAAGAGTACTAAAACATTTGCTTACAAGCTCGAACACCTCTCCAAACCAGCCTCCACAATGATGAGAAACGCTATAAAATCAGTGCAAACTAGTCGGGATTATTCCACGAGGGATAAACTTGTCATTATTTCATCAACAATAGTATATTAATTGCTATTGGATTACTGTCATGAATTTGCTGCTGATTACTTAAACCTTATAACAAAAACTACTCAAGATAGCAGTAGGTATGGTTCTTGTTTGTTTTATTTTCTCTATTACAAAATAGTGTTCAACTCCAACATATTCAATGATATCTTTGTAAACATTTTATACTTTCCTCATACTTTTTTACAAGAATAAACTGACAGCCCATGTCTTATTTTATATGCTAGCTCCGTCTCCTAGGTAGTCCACATATGGATCTACTTGCCACCCAATCTGTCAAAAAGACCTATATACTATTATACATAGATTGAGGGTTTTTGGGGTTATTTATTGTGGACTCCTTATGCAAGGAAAGTTGTTCATTTCGGCCTGTTGAATTTCTGGCCTCCTCAGGACTGTACAAGGCGAGTGTTACCTTTAAGTAAAACATGAAATTAACAAATACCTGCTATCATTATGGGTATTGCTGGCATGTATAAGAACACAATAATTATCAAGATGTGACTAAATCAACATGGAGATGCGCAAATGAAATATTGTTTAAAAACAGGCCAACATGTGCGTTAAAAACAGCCATTTTCTTCTATGCCCCTGATGTGTGCATATCCACATGGACATATACATATTAGCTCGACCCAAAAAAAATGGTGGGTTACATGCCGGACGAGGAAGTGAAAGAAGAAAGGAAGAGGCTTCGGCTGCTCTCGTATGTGCCTCTTGTGCTTGTCCCCCTCAAGTGGATTATCATCCCAGTGATCGCATGCTTTTCATGTCACAATGTCGCAGAGCCCTCTATATTAATAGTCACCCCGGTGATAATATGCTTTTCATGCCACATTCTTGTGGGAAAAGTCTATATTAGAGGAGGTGGAACTGATTGCAATCCCTCTCAATCCGTATAGTGCGGCAGAACCGTTCAAGTGCAACGAATTCCTTAAACTCATGTGGCCAATCAAACCTGTTTAGAATCCTACCTGTGTGTTCTCTTATCTCCCCCTTCGATGAGCGTACTCCAATTCGCACATAATGGAGAACAGCTAGAGGGTTTTCAATTAGTCTGTGGGGACAGGGTGGCGAAATACTAAATATCTCATGCATATTGTCGTACCCATGTGAAAAGGTGGTCGGAAGGGCTGGGGCTGTAAAACCTACCATGAGAAGCTGAGGTCTGCTTAGTCTAGTCTTGTAAAGGTATAAAATCAATATCCTGGACGAAGTCAATGGATCCGTCATCCAAAGTGTAGGTTTTGCAGCGTGAATCCTTTTCTGTATTCACATGCTGTGCATCATTCTGCCATATAGTGGTTGGGTCCGGAATTGTCTTTGGGTTTTTTTTTTTTTCTTTCTTGTTTTGGTCGCTGTCGACCACCATTTGGTGTCAAGTACGTCCCCTGTGTGACATCAGACGGTATCCTGGAGGTCGACGTGCATGGTGGCCATCTTCAGATTCTTTTTTCCGCCGTTGGGTCTGGAAGCAAGACGGGAAGCTCCGAAGAAAGTTTGCATTTTCCTGAAAAAACTTAAAAAGGAAGATAGTCATCGAGGGATCTTCGAGGAAACATCAAGCAGACAACGCCGTAGTCATGGACAGAAGCAGAGCAGCCGTTTGAACACCAAAGGACCACGCAGGTCCACAAATGGCGAGGTAGGGGCCATGGAGAAGACCCCTTTCAAATTCTGCCCAGAGTGCCACCACAAATACGCACAATGCGATCCGCACAACGTGTGCAACCTTTGCCTGCCCAAGGATCATCAGGACAAGGACTGTGAGGCCTGTGCTGCGTTCCTACCGCAGACACTCAGGACGCGACGAAACCAGAGACAGGCACACTACACCACGATGTTGCAGTCGACAAAGAAACCTGCCATGAGAGACCTGGGTTTCTCTAGCGACGAAGAGGAGCATGCAGCTCCAGCAGAATCGACACACGAAGGATCGGACGTCGAAATTCTAGAAAAAGATGCCGAAAAGACCCACGCCGAAAGAAGGCGAAAAAGAAGACTGAGAAGGTAAGACATAAAGATCCATCGGAACCGAAGGGCCACGAACCAAAAACGCCCAAGGCAGCCCCGACGCCGAGCAAAAAGGCGATCGAGGGTCAGCCGCGATCAAAACGCCACGGGACCCATCCAAAGGATACCAAAGAGGGAAAATCGCACAAGGCTCCAAAGCCAAGGTTCGACGCCGAACCCGCAAAAAAGGGCACAACAGCGCCGAAAAGTGACGCCAAAAAGAAGAGAAAGTCCCCGGCCTCCGACGCCGAAAGGGCCCTCGAAGTCGAAAAGAAAAAGCGAAAACTCGAGGACGAAATGGCAGCGCTCTTGCAGGGAAAGAAAGAATTCGACGAATCTTTAAAGGATTTTCGAATCCCCAAGACACCGGAGGCAGAACCGGAAAACGTTGACGCGGAAGACGCCGATGGAGAGGAGGAAGGTATCTTCGAATCCCCACCGACGCCGGAACCACGAGGCAAAGACCCCGAGGACTACGGTAACGTCCCGGAGGAAGAGGAAAACGAAGAAAATTTCGAGGACGAATGGAACGATCTCTACACCGAGAGTCCAGAGGAAGAAATCTGCAACTATCCCTCGAAAGCATCACACCCAGATGACATTGCTTTCTACAATGAAATTGTTAGAAGGGCAGCAAACCAGTTTGGGGTGCCTCTAGAGGAAGAGAAAGGGGACACATGTTTCCTACTGGAAACCCTAACACCTGCAACGAAGGGGACACAATATCTACCCATGTTGCCAAGTATTCTAGATCAAGGCAAAGAAGCCTTTAAAGAACCAGCTTCAAACAGAGGGGTTACTCCCAGAATGGAGAAAAAATATAAGCCCTCTTCAAAAGACCCTAAATACATACAGGGAAATGCTGTTCCTGACTCCTTCATTGTAACAACAGCCAGGAGAAGAGCAAATGCAGTCTCCAACTCAGGACCTCCACCAGAAAAGGAGAGTAAGAGGATGGACTTGGTGGGTAGAAGGATGGAGAAAGAAGCAGCAACACAGTGGCGCATTGCCAACTCAAATGCCCTGTTAAACAAATATGGCCACCAACAGTGGGATGAAATAGAGGAGTTGATGAACAAGCTCCCAGAGGAGGACAAGAAAAGAGCAAAAGCAGTTATCCAGGAAGGAAAGAATGTGTATAACACCTGCCTAAAATCTGCACTAGATGCAGCAGATACCGCAAGCAGGCAAATGTGCCCGGGAACCATGCTCCGAAGACATGCCTGACTCAGGATTTCTGGATTTAAACAAGAAGTCCAGACATCAATCATTAACAGACCTTTTAACGGAGAAGCCCGAAGGAAGTGGATGAATCCCTCCAGCAAATAAAAAAGGACAATGAAACGGCAAGGGCAATGGGGGCCCTGCAACCAAGAGTTTTTTTTAAAAGAGGGGCTTCTCAAACAGAAAGACCACAGGTAGAGGCAGCTTCGGCCAAACCCAGCAGATGCCGCAACAGTCTCAGGGACAGAACCGAAACCAACAAATGGGTCAACAGTCTACTTACCAGGGCTGGCAACAACAGAAGCAACCCTTTCGAGCACGAGGTAATGGCAGAGGAAGAGGCCAATCCTCTAGAGGGAGAGGAAATGGCTCAAACTGACTTGAACACAAAAGCGGACCCACGCAAGACACCAGTGGGGGGAAGAATATCCTTTTACCACAGTCAATGGAAAAGGATCACAACGGACAAATGGATATTAAATTTGATACAATATGGATAATGCATAGAGCTAACAAAAACGCCACCTGCAAATCCACCCAAAACAAGAACATTATCCAAATCAGAACAGACACTGCTAAATGCAGAAATCAAGGAACTGTATCAAAAATAAGCAATAGAAATGGTACCAAAACAAGAATGGCACACAGGAAACTACTCACCATACTGCCTTGTACCAAAACAAGACCTCACCCTAAGGCCAATCATGGACTTAGGCTTCATAAACAAGTTTATACTAACACAACACTTCAAGATGTGTACCCTTAAAGAAATAATCCCACAGATCCAAAAGGGGATTTTCTAGCAACAATAGACATCAAAGACGCCTATTTACATATCCCAATGAACGAGAAACACAGAAAGTACCTAAGATTCCTACACAACAAAACACAGTAACAGTAAAATATACTTTTATTTGATTTCGTAAAAAAATCATAAAAGGGTGGAATAACCACCATAGATAAAACATGCATAAAGAGTCCACATTTTTTTTTAAATTTAAAGAATCGAGAAAAGACATGAAACATTTTTTCAAAATGCAAAAAACAATGGTTAAAAAAAGTATTTTTAAAACGTGCAAGCAGTGCAATAGAGGGGTTTCGGGGCTGAATGATCTGAAATTACTTAAGTTGATTAGAAGCTTCTATTTTGTCCAGTTATTTTGCCGCGTTTTTCAAAAAGTTTATGGCACTGCAGGACAGTGGGATTGATGAGCCTCCGAGGCATTGAATCACTGCTGCTCTACAAGTTCTCACTTGTTCCTTCCTGAGCACCTCCCGAAGGACCGTTTTACGTGTTTCTGCTAGGGCAGGGTAGATGCTGTAGGGACTCATCCCCTACCCCGCATAGGCGGCATTCCTTTGATTGCCATGAGTGTTTCCATTTCGGGGTTAGGTCCTTAGATGGATATGACCCAAGCCGTAGTAACGTAAAAAAGTGCTTTCTCTGGTGAGGATACACAACAAACAACAAAACACATTACCAATTCAAGGTACTCCTGTTCGGCATAAAATCAGCCCCATGGGTGTTCACAAAGTGTTTAGCCGCAGTGGCGGCATACCTAAGAAAAGATCCACGTATACCCCTTCCTGGACGATTGGCTAATAAGGGGACGCACAAAACAAATATGCCACTATCATGTTCAAAGAACAATTCAAATACTACAAAGCCGGGGTTTCTCAATAAACCACAAGAAATAGTCAACAACCCTAGAAAAAGAAAACAAGCATTGAAAATGCAATAGGTCTGGCCTTTGATTAAGTTAAAGCCATTTGCTTTGCTATATAATACCATTAGCAAAGCAAATGGCTTTAACTTAATCAAAGGCGAGACCTATTGCATTTTCAATGCTTGTTTTTTAGGATTTGCGTTGTAACTGAAAGGTCAGTTTAACACTAGTTTTTCATGGCATTTCAGATGTCTATAAACTAACTTCAATTTCATGTAAGCAAGAATCAGCAGTTATCCATCACACTTTTTCAGTGAATATAGTTCCCCAATTGAAGTGCACACACCGTTTATGAATTGTAGCTCCAGATTATCGAGCACTAGAGAAACATTCACTTACTGTCAAACCCTGTTCACCATCACCTTTGCCCACCAACCCCATATCGAACAAAGTACACACCCAGATACGCAAGCACATTTTCCCACACCAGACCTTTTTCCACACTAAAAACACTATTTTCCAGTGTCAGCAATTTGTTAGGATATAAAACTCTATGAAAAAACATAAGAACAAGACCCTTAAACCAATTAATCCCTTCCTCAACAAATATGAAAAAGTTACCTACCTGTAAATACAATTCTCCAACTTTGGCATCTGACTTACAAATTCACCTTTCATTGTACTTTATAAGCAACAAAATACTCAAAACCTTCATGTCTACTTTGTAAAAACCTATATAGAATACATTCCTCCTTACTTTACAGAAAGGCCAAAACTATTGGCTTTGCCAGTGCTTGATGATGCAGGAGTGATACTGTGGGTCAGATGGTAAATATGAACATCAGAGCTCTAGACAGATATGCTAACAGAACCACATGTATGTATGTGCTATTTGTATAGCACAAACAGCCAAAATGATTTGCCGGCGCAGATCAAGTGGTATAGATTACTGATACCGAGGCCCTACAGCCGACACATTAACCACTAGATCACAGCTCCTCCAATAGCTCAAAATTTGGACAGTCCCATGAAAAGAAGTGCCCAATGAATGGTAGAATGAATAATTCAGCAGCTATGATTAGTCCAGGTAATGAGAATCCAAGCGCGGCCACTTGAGACATTAGGTAGCATGTTTCCAAAATGGAAACTTCATGTCTCAGTTGCTGCGTGACCCACTTTCGTCAGGAGGAAAAGGGCATTCGGATCGATCGAAGAACATCTTTTATAATAGCTAATGCTAGCCACGTACATTGTCACCACCGGTCTGAGAACGAGTGCTTGTTTTAATTACTTCTGCCTTTGAGACCTGGAAGAACGCGCCTCAGTTAAAGCCGGGTTTTGACTCACAACTAGCACGGATTCTGTTTCATCTATTTAATGTTCGCTCTATTAACATTACATTGTTTTTTGGCAAACCGTCCGAGATCACTGATCCAGATAAGCATATCAAAATGATAAAACCCTTACCTGCACCTGTTTGCAAACCTGGAGGAGCCCACTCTTCTCGAAGAAGAGGGGTGCTTCGCCGGGTGGACACGACCCAGACTGCTTTCACTTATGTAACCCGGCCCTCCCGCCCGTGCACGCGGCCCCTTTGTTTAAATTATGGTAGATAGTCGCTATAAAGCACCGGCGGCTTGGCGAGAAGCAGCCTCTGTTCTATGGCAGGACTTGTCTAACTCAGGCAGCACTTCCCCTCTCTGGCGCGAGCCCAGGGTGCATGAATGTGCTTCCGAGCAATTAAGCCGGAAAGAGCTGCTGCCTTGATGCGCAATGCCACCCAGGACTCTGTGAGAGCGACCACTCCCACTCCACGACTGCTCGTGGCTGCTGGGTTGCTATGGAAAATCAAACATAAAACAAGTTTCAGTTTTGTTTCAGATTAAGTGATCGATGAGGTTATTGTTTTTGTAGCAACGTTATAGTGAAAAAGCAATATGTGTGTTGAACTCCTGCTTCCCCCAAGTTAATAAAAAAATTCGAAGTCTCCGTCAAGGCAGAATGCGCATTCCTCTCGTTTGCTTCACAGCCCTCTGAAGACTTTTCTTATCTGCTTGTTAAATAAACAAGCGGATAAGAAAAGCCGTCTGGGCTGAGTTAAAACAGATGTGCTTGTCGCGATGGGGCATTCCAAAACTGCAAGGGCGGTAACAAAAATGACGTCCAGCAAATTGAAAGCCAGGATTAAACATAAATCATGACGCGAGCGAATCATAAACGATTCGGACACAGGGGCGTGGATTTCAGTCCCCTTCTTTTCTAGTGTTTCCTATAGCTCTCGCAGGCGAGGAGTGCATGCGCTCCACGCCAGGCCGAGACCTAAAAACCTTCCTGGGAGCAAGACTGAATACAACAAACGCCAAGGCTTATCCCTCACAAAACAGGATTCAAGCTATCCACCACGAGACAGCCCTCTACTAGAGGGGACAGTCTGACAGTGAGGAAGGTAATGAAACTAATGGGCATGATGGCATCATGTATCCCACTCATCCCTCCCGCTCGCCTACACATGCGCCCATTCCAAGAATGGCTCACCAACAGTTGGTCACAAGCCACAGGGAGTTGGGAAGATCTAGTGGTTGTTACACAAAGGGTGCAAGCAGAGACACAATGGTGGGCATCCAACAACATAGCACAGGGGAGACCTTTCAGGAACACAACTCAATCTGTGACAATCACCACGGATGCATCCCTCAATGGTTGGGGAGCACATCTCAACCAGCTAAAAGTTCATGGTCAATGGAGCGAACAAGACTCCACATAGCACATCAATTTCCTAGAAATGAAAACGGTTCTACTGGCACTCAAAGCATTCCAGAAACATATTCAGGGGAAAACCATCCTAATACAAACAGACAATACAACTACAATGTTTTACCTTAACAAACAAGGTGGAACCATGTCCTTTCCACTGAACAAACATGCGCAGAAATCTGGCAATGGGCAATACCGCAACAAATCCATCTACAGACAGTGCATCTACCAGGGGTAGACAACATCACAGCAGGCCAGCTGAGCAGACAGAACAGCTGTTCACACGAATGGGAGCTAAAACAAGCAACAGTACAATACCTATTCAACATCTGGGGAACGCCAGTGTTGGACCTCTTTGCAAGAAATGCCGAAACTTTGCATCCAGGTTTCCACACCACCTGTCCAAGGGAAATGCACTTTCACTCAATTGGTCTCAGACATTTGTTTATGCCTTTCCACCAGTTCCCCTGTACAAAGAGTACTACAAAAAGCAAAGGAACCAGGGACAAATATGATTCTCATTGCCCCTCGTTGGCCAAGGCAGACATGGTACTCAACTCTCCTGGAACTCTCCAAAGGAGAAATGGTCAGGATCAAGGCAGAAAAAGACCTGCTGACAATGCAACAGGGCCAGATTTTTCACCCAGAACCAGCGACGCTACAACTAGCAGCCTGGCGCCTGAATACATAGAATTTGGGCACCTCAATCTGCCGCCCAGAACCATGGAAGTTCTAAAAGAAGCAAGAAAACAGTCAACAAGAAAATGCTATACCAAAGGGGATGATGGACGGAGCGTTAGAGCAAATCAAACACTCACCCCCAGTCAACTGATCTGGGTTTAATCCATCATCATTCTTTAGCTCACTCCACCACCCCAGTTCAGACATGGCCATATGCAAATCAGTCTGACCCTGTGCCTCATGGGAACAGTCCAGCCCGAAATGCCAAGCTATGCCTTCCCTGGACCGGAAACAAGCATCCTGGGACCGGTTTCGGGTTCAAAACCCTCATCAGCCAGGCTATCTTGAATCCAGTGGCAAAGTGAGCAAGGGACCCACGTCTGGGCATACCCTGCCAACTTAGGGCGAACAAAGCGATACCAAAGGGGATGATGGACGGAGCGTTAGAGCAAATCAAACACTCACCCCCAGTCAACTGATCTGGGTTTAATTCAAGATAGCCTGGCTGATGACGGCTGTAAGCCAGAAACCGGTCCCAGGATGCTTGTTTCCGGTCCAGGGAAGACATGGCTTGGCAGTTCGGGCTGGACTGTTCCCATGAGGCACAGGGTCAGACTGATTTGCATATGGCCATGTCTGAACTGGGGTGGCGGAGTGAGCTAAAGAATGATGATGGATTAAACCCAGATCAGTTGACTGGGGGTGAGTGCTTGCATTGTTCAACACTCCGTCCATCATCTCCTTTGGTTTTGCTATGTTCGCCCTAAGTTGGCAGGGTATGCCCAGACGTGGGTCCCTTGCTCACTTAGCCACTGGATTCAAGATAGCCTGGCTGATGACGGCTGTAAGCCAGAAACCGGTCCCAGGATGCTTGTTTCCGGTCCAGGGAAGACATGGCTTGGCAGTTCGGGCTGGACTGTTCCCATGAGGCACAGGGTCAGACTGATTTGCACATGGCCATGTCTGAACTGGGGTGGCGGAGTGAGCTAAAGAATGATGATGGATTAAACCCAGATCCGTTGACTGGGGGTGAGTGCTTGCATTGTTCAACACTCCATCCATCATCTCCTTTGGTTTAACAAGAAAATGCTATACAGCAAAATGGAAGCGATATACCACATGGTGTACCACTAACAACAATACTAATTCTATAAAGACACAAGAAACAGTAGTTGCATATCTTACCTACCTCTTAGACAGCAACATCGATTTTTCCAGCATTAAAGTGCACCTGGCGGCCATAGTGGCATAGACCAGAGGAAAAACATGCAAAAGCTTTTTTACAAGACCAGTCATCAAAAGATTTTTAGAAGGAGCAAAGAGAATAGCTCCACCAAGAACTGCTCCTGTACCAACACGGAGTTTAAATACAGTGCTGTCTCAGCTAATGACTAAACCCTTTGAGCCCATGCATACAGCTGACCTCAAACATATTACTCTCAAAACAGCCTTTCTCATTGCTATAACATCACTACGGAGAGTAAGTGAACTACAAGCATTAACTATACAAGAACCTTACTTACAAATCCACAAAGATAAGGTTATCTTAAAAACGAATCCACAGTTTTTGCCAAAAGTGGTATCGAAATATCACTTAAATCAAAACATTATCCTTTCTTCAAAAACCCCAAAACAAAAGCAGAGAAAAGCCTCCATACCCTGGATGTAAGGAGAGCTCTACTGTACTATCTGCAAAAAACAGAACAAATCAGGAAAACAAAGCAATTGTTTGTTGCTTACTCACATAGCAACACAGAAACAGCCGTCACAAAGGCTACTATTGCAAGATGGATAGTACAAGCTATCTAATTAAGTTATGACAATCCCAAGAAGGAGCTAACAATGCAACCAACAGCTCACTCCACTAGGAAGAAAGGAGCAACACTAGCATTTATGGCCAATGTACCCATCAATTCCATCTGCGCAGCAGAAACATGGGCATCACCACACACCTTTACAAAGCATTATTGTGTGGATATACAAATGAATAAGGAAGCTCAAATTGGACAAAGCGTGCTTCAACACCTGTTTGCAAGGTATTCCTTTCACCACAGCCTCCCAAACACAGGAGAAACCGCTGCATAATCTGATGCACAGCATGTGAATCCAGAAAAGGATTCACGCTGCAAAACGAAATGGTTACTTACCAGTAGGAGTAGTTTTGCAGCTTGAAGAATTTTCTGGATCAACATGCGACCCGCCCGGCCTTTCCCTACAAGGAACGCAAACAGGTGGGAAAGCAAAGGACTACATCAGTATTTTCATAAAGGACCCGCAAGGATTACAAATCATAACAAAACAGAAAAAAGAATCCGAAGATGGCCACCACGCACGTCGACCTCCAGGATACCGTCTGACGTCACACAGGGGACGTACCTCACACCAAATGGTGGTCGACAGCGACCAAAACAAGAAAAAAACCAAAGACCATTCCGGACCCAACCACTAGATGGCGGAATGATGCACAGCATGTGAATCTAGAAAATTCTTCAAGCTGCAAAACTACTCCTACTGGTAAGTAACCATTTCGTTACTCCTTCACCCAGATGCTCCTTATTTAAATGGATGCGTCTTTGCCCTGCCGGTACAAAGTCAAGGACTGGTTTCAAAGTTAATGTGTTATTCAAAAAGAAACAAACATACAGAGTCATTCGAACGCAGTCTGTCGCCCCGGTGCTACCAACGTGGATGAGCGAGTGTGCACTTCCTTCATTTTAAATGGCTTGTGCTACCCAAAAGTGAATACCTTCTATCATAGTCACGTGGTATGGGTGCCAAATAGCTGGACCGTAACTCCAGAGTTAACATGGTAGAACGATATGGACAAAGTGCACAGCATGCGAATCCAGAAAAGCTCCACACTGCAAAACAAAATGGTTACTTACCTGTACAAGTAGTTTTGCAGTTTGTTGAATTTGTTTGGATTCACATGCGACCCACCCATCTCCCCAGAAGATGAGGCAAGCAGAAGTGGACAAAGAACATAAAGAATATGCAGTAAGGAGGAAGACCAGGAAACACCAAATAAACACATGGTTGCAAATTAAAAAAAAGGATCTGAAGATGGTGGCCATGTGTGGAGGCTTCCGGGGAGGGGTGTCTGTAGTCAGGAGAGGTTGGACTGGACAGCACATGGTGGGGACAGTCAGTGCTTAACAACAAAAAGAGGAAAGAGAAGGACTAATATACAAGAGGAAGTTCCGGACCCAACCACTATATGGTGGAATAATGCAAAGCATGTGAATCCAGAAAATTCTTCAAGCTGCAAAACTACTCCTACAGGTATCCATTTCATTACACCTCTAGGATTCGAAGGTGCCCTTGTCACAACCAAGTTGTCCGTGAACCCTGACACACATGCTGCTGCTTGAATTCGCAGTTTTTACACAGAAGCCCAGGTATCAATCAGTACATCGCGTGCCAGTGCTTCCAAAGCTTTTCAGAACCACAACCCATTTTTTAGAATGGCAAACATTTGCGACCCACTTAGCTTTAGTGGACATGAGCTGTGCGATTAATTTTTTGCATATCTAAAACAGAGTGGTTCCTACTGTTATTTACAAACACATGAAATGGCTACTAAATTTGCACAGAAATTCAGTTTTACTGACAAAGCTGTATTGCACACAAATGATAATGTGTGGAAATTGGGTTTCATTGAATATTTATCATTTGTGCATCACCAAGTAAGAATATCTTGATTTGTTTTGATCACATTAAAATCTGTGTCTCTATCAAACTTCAGTTACCAAAAAAGTGCTACATTTTTTTTTGCTTTCCTAACTGCTTAATGTGGATAGTTCATTTACAGGTTATTTACCTTTTGGTTGTGTCTTACAAAAAATGACACCCTGCAGCCTTTCCTTTCTCACTCCCTGTACCCAGCGCAAGATTGTCACATAATTCACTTTGATTTATTTCTCTGACTGCAAAGGGCGAGTTTGTAAACCCCAATCCCCATGTATAAAAATTAAAAAAAGCAGTAATTTGTCAGACGACATAGCCTGACATTTGACCTTGGTCATTAAAGCACAGCAAATGTGACAAAGAAGCATTTAACTTCTGTACTTATCTTACTTATTGCTTGGACTGTCTGACCCACCAGTGGGTCGCAACCCACAGTTTGAGAAACACTGCTGTATACAGTTTCTATCTAGAGTTTGGGTTTGAAATTACGTTTTTGGCCACCATGAACTCGGTCTGTACAGTGGACAATACTAAATTAAAAATAGTTTTTCTCACAAATAATATTTTCATTTTTCAGAATATGTGCGCAAAATTAAAACCGTAAAAGGCCCAGATTTAAAATCTTCAGTGTACCTTCCCACGTTGTTCCTAATTATTACACAAAAGCTTTAGCAACACATTTTACTAAATGTAATCCTTTGTATAAGAATGTGCTTTTGTTTACAATTAAAATGTGTGAACATCCCATATTGGTTAGGAAATTGTAACAATATAGTCATATTTTACCCAGTCATAATAGAACCAAACTTTGGGAATATAAAAACGCAATAAATGTCTACAACGTTTGCTCGCAAGTATAAATGTTTAGTACCAACCCCATGTGCTATCAACTCATTGCAAACCATTATTTTGTGCCCTATTTTGTTGCATCAAGTTCCTGTTGTAGATTTTTGACACTGATAATGATTAAAAAGTAACATTTTCACACACAGTTAAAAAAACAGCTATCGCCCAAGCAACAATTTTTACAAAAAATATAATCTTTCTTCTACTTTATGTTGATAATGAAACATAAATATTAGCACCCGTGGTAAGGTTTGCATGAAGGAAGAATTGATTTTTTTTTTTCACTGGTCAGCTCTGCTTCTGAGTCAATCTCGCTCACAATAAAGCAGCAAATTACCAACGAGCCAGATTTATTCAGACTTTTCACAATTGTTTTTCTTCCGTTTTGTTTGTCCTGTTTTGATAGATACTTACAATCACAGATTCCACAATTTTTAAATATGCCAAAACGCCAGACTTGATACAGAGTTCTTTAAAGCAATTTCTCCTGTGCGACCATCTGACTCAGGCAGTGTCCCGCTTCCCTGGAAGTGATGAAACGAAGCTGCTTTTAAGTGCTGTCCTTGTGCACTGATGTCAGTTTTTAGGTCGAGCCTATACAGCGCTTGCGCTATCATGATGATCTGTTGTATGTACTGTGTGGGCTCTGACTCCTCCAATCGCTTTGGATTTGTGTAGTCGGTTGTCTTGTAAAAATCTTTGCTTGCTAGTGGGTAGTTTGGCTTCCTGGTCCCTCCTTTTTCCAAGTTGTTGACTCCCCTGGAGTGTTGCCTCTGTACTTGGAGGCTTCGTTTTTTTCTATGATACTTTCTGTTCAGGGACTTTTTTTTTTTCTTCCCCAGTTGAATGAGCGCTTCCCTGGCTCAACGCAGTACAGCTTCATGGATGCCGCACTTCTTCTCACAGACCTCGCTCTCTTACCCCCTGCGAGCATTTTCCTGGCTCAGCACGGCTACTGCTTCATGGACGCCGTGCTTTATTTTTTACAGACGCTTGCTCTCTTCCCCCTGCTACCTGCGCGTGTTACTGCCTCCTGCACATGTGATCGTGGCTGTTTTCTATATTCAGAATCCAATTTTGCGGCCAGCAAGAGGCTGATGAAGATAAAATATCCCATTCTTGGGAGCATTTTGTAGCTGGGAGGGAGGAGGTTTGAAAGTGGTGCTGAGGCGGGTGGGGCAATTAGCTAGGGTCCTTTACCCTCCTCTGAGCCGTGAAAAGCTGTGGCTTGGCATGCTTAGTGTTCTGGAGGTTCCGCCGGTAGCTAGACCTCAAAAACCTGCGCCTCCGCTTCACACGCACCGTTGTTCGCAGACCTTTCATACCCCAGGCAGCAGTTTTTCTGGTTTCTTCCGTGTGAAGGTCGCCTAAGGGCCCCACGGAAAATCCGTGTCCTCATCAGTCAGTTGGTCGTTGAATACAGTGCATTGAGAGGGAAGCAAGCGTTTCATCTCTACCAATTTATTCTTCCCCGATCCAGTTTTTTTTGCCCCCACTGGATCCTGTTGTTTTTTTTCTAAATAGCTCGAAATGGGTCCGAGGACACTGCAGCGTTTTACAGGTGCGCCAGATTACTTTTCACATTTAAGTTTTGGGCTTTTTCTTTTACCTATGTTAATGGATGCTCTCCTAGCTTTTATATGAAACAATGCAAGCACATAAATTGGTTATCAAGAGACAGTAAGCCTTTCTGCTCGGCGGCTGTAGCGCGCGCCTATCTTTTAATAATTTTTTCCAGCGCTTGACTTTTAAAATCATTTTACCTGTTTTATTGGGGAATTGCTTTTGGGGGGAATTAGTCTGAGTGTTGGGAAACTCTCGCTATCTGTGGCATAGTGCAGCCGGTCCCCGGTCCACCATGGTCACCTAGCGACCGATTGCTGTGGAGAGACGCGGCTCCTCCCCCTGCCTACGTCATTTCCGCAGACGGCACGGCATTTAAACTGGTGGAGGCTTAGGCGGCGCAAAGACAGTAAGCCTTTCTGCTCGGCGGCTGTAGCGCGCGCCTATCTTTTAATAATTTTTTCCAGCGCTTGACTTTTAAAATCATTTTTACCTGTTTTATTGGGGAATTGCTTTTGGGGGGAATTAGTCTGTGTGTTGGGAAACTCTCGCTATCTGTGGCATAGTGCAGCCGGTCCCCGGTCCACCACGGTCACCTAGCGACCGATTGCTGTGAAGGGACGCGGCTCCTACCCCAGCCTACGTCATTTCCGCAGACGGCACGGCATTTAAACATGATTGATGCCCGGCCGCTCAGCAGACGTGCGCTGCGGGCGCGCGATGGCGCGCCAAAGGCAAGCCTGTCTGCGCCCGTCAGCGTTCCTGAGGCGGCCGGAGCCGGGAACTCTGCTGGTTTGAATCCATCTGTGAATAAGGTACTTACGTACGATAGGGAAACCCTTTTGGGGCTGAGCTCTTTTTCTCAGTGTAAGAAAGCCATCAATACAGAGCCTAGCTGTCTCTTAACAGGGTGCCAATATTGCGGTTGGGGTGTCGCTAATGACATCCTTAACATAATGCCTGTATTAAATATACAAGATCAGGAGGAGTCGGTAGTTCTACTTAAGAATCAACAATACATCGAGGCCCTACTTTTAAACTGTCGTTCACTTAATAAACATACCTTACACATCTATGATATATTAGCTGAGATTAAACCTGATGTGTTGTTTTTGACCGAAACATGGCTGTCTGCCTCGTCTAATCCTACAATAGCCTCAGCCATCCCTCCGGGCTATTCTGTTATAAGGAAAGACAGGGTGGGAAGCAAGGGAGGCGGTATTGCCATTATCAGTAAAGTGGACATAGTCTTTACGTGTATGCCTATGGAGGAAATTGAAGGGGCGGAATGCTTATGTTTTCAGGCCTCTTTGTCCCCTCACCAGTGTCTCGCGGGAGTCCTTGTATACAGACCCCCTGGGCATACGGGAACATTTTTGAAGTCGATTGGAGAGGTTATTGCTCCTATGGCCCTTAGATTTAAACACTTCATCGTTTTAGGCGACTTTAATATACACATGGATCGACAGGACACCTCGGAGGCTCTCTCCTTGCTGGAATCCCTGGGGGCGCTCAGTATTGTGCCATATATATCTGTCCCCACGCATGAAAAAGGTCATACTCTTGATCAGGTTTTTGCAAATTGTTTAATTCAGATAGAGCCCCCTCTACCCCTACTCTGGTCAGATCATTATCTGATTAGTTTTAGGTTACCTAAAGTAATAAACGCATACACGGACTCAGGTTAAGCAGCCATCTTCTATCTCCAGATCTTTTTATAAGATCACCCCAGAGGCATTTAAACATGAATTAGATCTTCATCCACCCATGCTTACTGGTGACATAGGTTTGGATGCTGAAGCGCTGGTTAAATGGATCGCACAAGGCACTTTGTCCCTTGCTCCTCCTATTCCGTGCCCCTTAAGAATAATTAGATCCTCAGCTCCCTGGTTCAATGACGCCCTACGTCTGTGCAGAAAAGACTGTAAACGTCAGGAAAGAGCTTGGAGGAAGGATTTTAAGGCGGAAAACAAAAAGATCTACAAAGAGACTTTAAGAGGCTACCACAAAAAGATACAGGAAGCTAAGAAGAGTTTCTTTGCTTCAAAGATTGAGTCTGCGGGAAATAAAAGCAGAGAGATCTTTGACATTGTCAAAAGTTTCTCTTCACGTAAGGCTGCAACAAGGCTCGCCTCTCCTTCTGACGAGTGGATTGGGAATTTAGCCAATTCTTTTTTTACTAAGATAGTATCTATACAATCCTCGTTTGATGGTCCAGACATGAAAGAGGTGTGGGCCACTCAACGGGCTGTCCCCCAGTGCCCAGAAGTCGGGCTCTCCTTATCCATCTTCCCGCCTATGCCTCTTGAGAAATCCCTGGCAATAATGAAGGGTCTGAAATCTGGCTCGCCTGTAGATCCCTGCCCGGCCAAATTTCTGGCCTCTATGGCAGAGATTTTGAACCCTACTGTTAACCGTGTTTTGAACACGTCCCTCCTTAACGGACTAGTCCCAGTTGGATGGAAGAGTGCAAAAATAATCCCTTTACTAAAAAAGCCCACAGCAGACCCCATGGTCTTTTCTAACTATAGACCCATTTCTCTACTGTCTTTTTTTGCAAAAACAGTTGAAAAATATGTCCACTCGGTGATCAGCAACTTTGCAGAGGCTAACAATCTGTTACATCCTAGCCAGTCTGGTTTCAGGCAGAATTTTAGCACCGAGACGGCACTATTGGTGGTATCTGAATCCATCAAGGAGACCGGGGACGAAGGTGGTAAGGCGGTTTTGGTCCTTTTGGACCTTTCCGCGGCGTTTGACACTGTGCCCCATGACCACCTTTTGCAGAGATTGAGGGAGGTTGGCTTTGAGGGCACGGTGTTGAAATGGTTTGCTTCTTTTTTAGAGGGTAGAAACCAGGAGGTCTAGTCACCTCCCTTTTCGGCCAGTGTGCCGACTTTAAGGATGGGTGTGCCACAGGGCCCGATTTTGAGCCCTGTACTTTTTAATCTGTACATGGCCCCCTTAGCTACAGTGCCTGTAGAGAACGAGGTCACAATAATATCGTACGCTGACGACACTCAACTGTTATTCACCTGCAGGAAAGGTGAGGAGTTCAACGGGGAGAAGATCAACAAGTGTCTAAAAGAAACTTTTGCCTGGTTTAAACACAATCATCTGAAATGTAATTCAGACAAATCCGAAATCATTTTCTTCGGCTCCCCCCCGTTGGACGTCTGGAAACAATGGTGGCCCCAAGATATGTCTCCTCCCCAGGCCGCGGTCAGGATTGTAAAGAACTTGGGAGTTAAAATGGATGACGCCCTCTCTATGGTACCTCAGGTTCAGTCGGTAGCCGGAACCTGTTTTGGTCTCCTGAAGATGCTCCGGAGGTTTTTATTTTTACTACAGACCGAGCATAGAAAAATGGTCATCCAGGCCCTTATTATTTCAAGGTTGGACTATGCCAATGTTCTGTATTTGGGCCTCCCGGAGTTCTTACTTAACAAACTGCAGGTAGTGCAGAATGCGGCAGCCAGGGCTGTTCTGAGTCTAGGGCCGAGAGATCGGATTTCTCACCACCTTAAGAATTTGCACTGGTTACCGGTGCGCAGTAGAATCCGCTTCAAAGCTTTGGTCCTAGCCTTTAAAGCCCTGCACGGTATAGGAGCAAAATATATTTCCAGAAGAGTGTCTTTTTATATGCTTGGCAGATCTCTTAGATCTGCCCATCAACATCTCTTGGTCATTCCTAAATATCTTAGAGCCCGCAAAGGCGGTCGCTCCTTTCAAGTGCAAGTGGCTGGACTTTGGAATAAGCTGCCTCTTCCACTTAGGCAAGTTACTAACCTGCTTGCCTTCAGGAAACAATTGAAAACCTGGTTGTTTCAACAAACAATATAACTATTTTCCGTCCTCTTTAGTTTTTCTTTTTCTTGCTCTCTTTTTCTCTTGGCTTTTTGGCTCTCTCTGTCTTTAGCACCGGGACACTCTATCGAGTAGCTGTGCGCTTTAGAAATCTGCCCTAACATAACATAACAAAGCGAGAGAGAGAAGGTTACAGTCGCCCCGTGTTTCAGATCATTATAACATCGGCTCTGGGAGATTTTGATTTCCCCAGAATCACAGGATGTTGATCCGACTCTGAGACTCTGTTAAACAGACGTTAATGTTGGGAAGGTTGGAGACTTCCTCCCCTGCATGCAAGAATGCTTCTACTTGCTGACTAAATGACAGGGTTTCAGTGCAATATGTAAGTAACAAGGAGTGCATTTACAGCAAGACAACAAACAGAGTTGAAAGCCAGTAGAAGCACTACACACCGCCTGCACATCTCACACGGAGAATAGTGTGACTCCCAAAATAAAGGTCTGAATCGCCTTCAGTAGAATGAAAGGCCAAATCAGCTCAGCAGATATGCAAAGCTTCCTCGAGCAGGTCGTATGTGCATTTTATCCACTGAACCCTCTCACTTCCCAAAAATTCCCAAATTCATTGTAAATTCATGTGCGCTGTCACATTTTCTGAGTTGAGTGCATTTGCGCACTGCCAAGAACAGTAGGTCCCAAGTACAGTAGAGCACAACAGCAGCAGCACAGAAGAATGCACTGTAGGCAGCACACACTGGCAGTAGCACAAAGGGACAAAAAGGCAGATACACATGTGAGTCAACTGATACCTACACACTGACGGCAGCAAAGAAGAATATGCTTCAAGGGCGCTCATAGATCACGGTACACAGGTAGCACCCATTGTGCTCCTGTCAGTGCTTGCCGCCTGCCTACTACAGTACATTTTTCTGTGTAGCCCCTTCCTGGTGTACATGCATGATTGTCATTTGCAGCTGCATTTTTGTGGGCAGTTTTCAATGCATGCCGCTTGTGTCTTACAGTCCTTGTGTGTACTGGTGTTGCTGAAAGGGACCTTACTGCCAATGCTTATAGGCCGGCACTGTCCGGTACTGAGTACCTGCACTTCATTATTTTGAGAGGGACTGTACCTGCACATCTCAGCAGAGGTGCAATATTTTTGATTGTAGAGTACCAGCACTTCTCAGAAGCATGCAGGTACTCTGGTATAGGGTACCTGCACTTTTGTTTTTCCATTTCCACTGCCCTAATAGAAGCTAAGCAGTTTTTTATATACATGCTGCACATATCAGCAGGACTACAACGGGATGCCATTGGGCACCTCAGTTG
The DNA here is from genome assembly GCA_963921515.1 of Calotriton arnoldi. Taxonomy (NCBI): domain Eukaryota; kingdom Metazoa; phylum Chordata; class Amphibia; order Caudata; family Salamandridae; genus Calotriton; species Calotriton arnoldi. The sequence continues at coordinate 87,841 of CAWUFW010021662.1, forward strand.
GACTGAGTTTTTTGTAGTGATGATTTCTTTCCTGAGTCAGCAGATATCCAGGTAATGCCCATGTAAACATAGTCTCATTCTAACTTTGCTTGGTTTCCCAGTGCGCTGCTTTCGGTGTTAGAGCCGGGTGACTGGCTGCTTAGATGTGGTTTGCTCTTAGGTGATGCGCAGAGCTTCAGATTATCACGCAAGGCTCTTGATGCCTTTGGCCAGCTCAACTTGCAATTAGCTTGCTTCAAGAGATGGTGTGGCTGTCAAGTACATGTGAGATGCGCACTGTCTGCAGAACAGTGATCAAACGTTTTTATGCCTAAACTCCTTTAATAAAATAATTGCGCCCGGTGCCCTCTGAATGACGTAATATGCATGCACATATCATAAATACATTTCATACATCACAGGCAAGATGAAATATTGCTGCAGGTTTCGGGACAGTCCAGTCCTCCATAAATGTAAGCAATGTAAATCTTATTTAAGAACTATAAACAAATAAAATGTAAAATAACGTGAGAGTGTCGCATATTTCAAGGAGGGTTTTTTGGGTGCTTTGCCAAATTATTTTTGCCATGTTATACAGCAGTGGCTGTGCAGCATGGCTAAAAGTAAAATTATAATAATAAAGCGCTATGACGAGGCCATCACTTTTATTCAAACTTTACTCTTAAACCTCGCTGCACAGCCACATGGCTGTACAACATGGGTAAAGGACATTGGCAAAGCCAATAGTTTTCCCATTGGTGAGGCCTATTGGCTTTGCCAGTGCTCGCTCTTTTTCCAACTTCGTCGGTCTTCTGGTGTGCAACTGCCTAGGCACTGTACCACCGAGGCAAGGCAACCATCCACTACCACCACCTCGCTGCTCCCGAGCCGCTCTGATTTCCCCTTGCAGTACCACACTGAGGTAGGGGGCAGGACCTGATTTTTTCTCCCTGACTGGAAATCCATTACTTAAGGATTTGGGTCCTGCAGATGATTTAAAAGGGGCTACAACATACCATTAGTTTAATCCCCTTCTTGTATTCCTCCTGTAACACATTACGCCAGATCATGCAGCCATCCTTCAGCATCAGGTAAACTTGCTCCATGCAAGGAAGCCATCGAGATGGTGTAAAATAAAAAAAAAATAAAAATAAAAATAAGAGAGACTAGGGGTGTTACTCCTGCTACATTTTGGTGCCCAATAAAGATGACTAGCTCAGATCTATTGTAGGCCTCAAACTGTTGAATTCCTCCTTAGAGAAGGACAAATTAAAAATGTTCACTCTGGCTCAGGTTATTTCTGATCTGGATCCTGAAGACTGGATGATGTGCTTGGGTTTTCAGGATGCATATTTCCATATAGCAGCCCTGCAAACGCACAGAAGCTGCCTGTGGTTCATGGTGGGGTCAGAACACCTTCAATTTGCAGTTTTAACTATCTGCCTCACTTCGGCTGCTTGGATGTTTACAAAAGGGATGACTGATTGTGGCAGATCTTCACAGATCGGGGATACATGTATTTCCGTACCTCAAAGTCTTCTCATGCTCAGGGTGGGCTCGCCGCAGTCGGTGATGGACCCCCTTCGGATAACTGTTGTCTTTCTGTCATCTGTGGGGTTTTCCATCAGTGCATCTAAGTCCCACCTAACCTCTGTACAGAAAATCCCCTTTATGGGTGCTGTCCCGGACAAAGTAGCTTTCAGGGCTTTTTCACCTCCACAGCGAGGCCCGGACTTTAAGGATATGATTCTGATGTTTTGTGATCAGTACTAGGTCTGTGTGAGGATGACTCTGAAGTTTCATGTGCTCCTAGCATTGTGCATCCTTGCCATCCCTTGTGCCTGATGGTACAAGGGCCTTACAGTGGAACCTCCATTTCCAATGGTCGCAACAGTGGGGCTGCCCATTCAACACCATGTTCATGTCCGAGGACACAGCCTGAGACTTTCGATGATGGCAAGTGGATACTAAACTATCTTGCAGTAAGTCGATCTCCCTACCCTAACCAGAGCTCATACTAGTGACAGATGCATTGTCTCTGGGTGGGAGGCATCATGTGGGAGAAGTGAAGTTAAGAGGTCCGAGGTCATAAGCAGAGTGGCATCTCCACATCAACCAGTTGGACCTCCATGCCATCCGGCTGGCCTTAAAAGCCTTACTACTGATCATCAAGGGGAGGTTGGTGCAATTAATTGCCAACAACATGATTGCCATGTAGTACTGCAACAAGTGAGGCAATGTACTGTCCTAGATCTTGTGCCAGGAAACATTGCTCCTTTGGGCATGGCCGCACAACAGGGTATCTTCTTGGAAGTCACTTACCTGGTGGAGTCGCTGAATACCAGAGCAGACGAGTTGAGCAGATGTTGGCTGGTGGACCATGCATGCCGTCATCATCTTGAGGTCTTAAGACTTCTTCCACGAGGTGGGTACACTGGCTGGATCATTTTGCAACTGTAGAGAATGTGTAGTGTCAAGACTTGCGCACTGGAGATTCTGCTGAGAAGATGCATTCTGCCTGCAGAGGAGCACAGGCCTTCTGTCTGCATTTCCATTGCTACTTCTCCTGCCTCGAGTTCTGAGTATCTCTGGACAGTCAAGCCCAAGTTATCTCTTTAGCCTCTGTTTGGGCCAGTAAGGTGTGGTACCCAGATCTCTTGAGCCTGATCATTTGCTCTTCGATCAGGCTACACTTCCGGATGGTCCTCCTGTTTCAGCATCAGGACAAGGCCCTGCAGTTAAATCTTAGAAGGTTTTTGTGTGATTTTATATAGCGCAGACGTGGCATGGGGGCGTCAGAGGGCTTTAAAAAAGAACTGTTGCCAAACAATCACATCAAGAATATATTACAGTTGCAAACAAGGAAGAATACAAAAACAGAAATCGGGAGTAAGAAAAGTTCCCAGTCAATGCATGGGTAACATTGAGATCCAGCGGAGACAGATTAAAGCATATATTTGAGAGCAGTCGCCTCCTCCATATGCAGAGATTGACTAGCGAAATCAGTCGTTTTAATTTGTCATCTTAAGTAAGGGATGTGATTCTCACAGCCAAATGCCCCTCTACCAAATTAATTTATTTGTGATGCTGAGAAAACGTTGTGGCTAGTGTATGGCAAGTTATCAGTTTTATTGTTTGTCACTGGCCCAACAAGGTCCTGGGGTGGGTCCAGTTAAAGGCTGTTTGCTCCCCGTTTTGGCCTTTTTAAGTTTGCCTGACCCAACCGTCCCATTTTAAATCGCCAGTTGTAATGCGATTTCTAAAGGATTTAAGACTCCTGTTTCCTCTGAAGCCTTAGTGGGACCTAAACTCCGTCCTTGTATTTCGTATGTGTGCATCGTATGAGCCCATGTAGAGTTGTTGCCTACAGCTCCTTACCATCAAGACAGTATTCCTTATCGCAATCAGCTCTGCAGGTCGTTGTAGTGAGCCACCTGGCCACTGCACTACAATGTTGCACCAGCAACTCCCTGGGCCGGGCTCGGACCAGGGGGTATAAATAAACGGCGACGTCAGCGCACGTGGCTGACGGCGCGGATCTAGCATCCGACTACATGTGTTCCCTTATTGCTGCCGCAGCGTAGTTAGGCCTTCCCCTTATAGCAGCCCTTAGAAGTCGGCGGATACCCCCAGCCGCATGCCCCCGTGAAGGTGACCCCTGTATGCACCCCATCACACTGGCGACGAGGGTGGTGCAAGACGCGCGCGCTCGCCGAACGCAACGCAGATCGGCGTTGGTGGCAGGCGCGAGAAGTGAAGTGCGGCCCAACGCTGCGGGGTGCAGCGGTTAATGTCCGGAGGCCTGGAGGGGCGAAGAGCGCGGTAAGACGAACGCGCGCATTGTGGTGGTGAAAGCGGAGGTAATAAGGGCCGCGAGTGAGGCCGACGGCTGCGCGGCCCAGTGGAGGTGCGTGTGCGGCCTGTCGTGTGGCGTGCATGCGCGAAAGGCAAGAGACGCGGCTGGAGCACTCGGAGAGCGCGTGAAGCACCAGCTTGCTTGGGGGAATGGACGAGAAGGCAGGACAAGGGCAGTGTGTGAGGGGGAGCCCTTCTGCAGCAATTCGGGCCCCTGAATAAGGGTGAAAGGGCTGTGAAGAGCATTCCTGCCAGGTGGAAGGCAGAGCAGATCGAAGAGTACCTGCAGCAAAAGCGCAGAGGGGAGCCTATGTCGACCAGAGACACCAGGTGGAGCGGAAGCGCGACCTTACAAGCCAGGCTGCAAGGCAACAGTGGCACTGAGGTGGCCATGTCTACACCACAAGCAGCAGCACCCCAGGACGCGGGGGCTGCTGGGGGCAGGCCGGGACGGATGGCAGTGAAAGCCCTCACTGAGTTTAGCCAGCTGGCAGACCCGGCCACAGCGGCGCCACGGTGGCGAAAATGGATAGGTCAACTCGAGAACTACTTTGTAGCAACTAGAGAGACGGACAATGCCGTCAAACGCGCCACCATGCTCCTAATGGGGGGAGATGAGCTCTACGACCTGTTTCAAGACCTACCGGACGCGGGAGACGGCAACGACTATGAAAAGGCCGTACCGGCCCTAAACCGGCATTTTGATCCACAGGTCAACCCAGACTTTGAACACTTTAAGCTTCGCCAGGCCAAACAGCAGGAAGACGAGTCAATTGAGATGTTTTTCGCACGTTTGAGGAAATTGGCGAGTACCTGTGTTGGAATTGACCGACAATTCGAGACGAGGGCACAACTCATGGTGGGGTGCAAGTCGCTAGAATTGCGGAAGCTGATATTAAGACAACCAGGAATATCGTTAGATGACATTTTAGTCCTGGGAAGATCACACGAGCTGGCGGATGTCAGAGCGGGAGAGATGGAGGTGGCATTGGCCAAGAGATCTGGGAACGCCCAACCTCTATATCCGACCCCCATCAAGGAGGAAAGGGTGGACGCTATCAGGAAAACGTACACCAGAGGGGCGGGTCCCAACACAAGTACGGAGGAACGACAGAACAAGCCAGGGTGCAGGAACTGTGGACTAGCAACTCATTCCCAGAAAGGGTGCCCAGCGCAGGGGCGACAATGTCTCAAGTGCAACAAATACGGACATTTTGCGAAGATGTGCCAAGGGGCGGCAAGAGCAGGGGCGAGTCGGCCCAAAGGTCCGAGGTTCCAAAGGAGCGCCAAGACTGTCCAGGAGGTGGAGGAGCTGGATAGCAGGTGTCAGAAACTAACGGTAGCCGAAGACGAAGACCACGTATTTGTGGTATCGAACATTCGAGGAGCCAACACTACCAGGAGACCGCCGCCATTGTGTCAGATATGGATAGGAAACAATTGCATACAAACACTCATTGACATGGGTGCGTCAGTAAACATACTGGATGCCGAACAATACAAACAGCTACGACCCAAACCTCAGTTGATGTCGACTACCGCCAAAATACTCACCTATGGAGGACACACACCAATTCCCCTCCAAGGGGTCATTGACGTCGAGGTTAAACATCGGGACAGAGCAACATGCACGAGGTTCTATGTTACCTGCGACAGAGCTGGGTCGCTGTTAAGTTGCCACACCGCTGAGGACCTGGGTCTAGTGATGTTTGCAAGACACATACATCAGTCGCAAGCGGAGGAGGTGCTGGCGGAATTTCCGGAGCTCTTCAGGGGATTGGGGTGCCTGAAGGGTGTAGAGGTCCAGCTTCACATCGATGAAACAGTCAAGCCAGTCGCTCTCCGACACCGCAGGGTGCCGTTTCATCTTCGTCCGCTGGTGGAGGCTGAATTGGAACGTCTGGAGAAGGAGGGAGTGATTGAAAAGGTGTCAGGGCCGATGCCCTGGGTGTCGCCACTGGTGATAGCACCCAAACAGCCCGGAGCCATCCGGCTGTGTGTGTGGACATGAGGTTACCCAACAAAGCGATACGCCGAGAGAGGCACATCACTCCAACAATAGATGAAATCGTGGCGGACATCAACGGAGCGCAATGGTTCTCCAAGGTGGATCTGAACTCAGGGTATCATCAGCTGGTGTTAGCGGAGAAGAGTCGATAGGCAGGCCAGTTGACAAAAGAAGAACCAGAATACTGGGAAAGCATCTGGAGGTGCCGCGAAGAGCTCAGCGAATCCGGCAATGGCCTAATTCTCAGGGGCACCCGATTGGTGATACCAGCAAAACTCCGGAAAAGAACAGTCGACCTGGCTCACCAGGGCCACCAGGGAGTGGAGAAGACCAAGGCCCGGCTGCGGTCCAAAGTGTGGTTTCCAGGCGTGGACCGTATGGTAGAAGAAAAGGTGCGAGGGTGCCATGCCTGTTTGATAACAGGAGCTGATCCGCCCGTAACCCCCATCATCACGGAGGGGCCCAGTCAAGTGCTGTGGGCTCAAGTTAGCCTGGATTTTGGAAGTTTTCCTGATGGGAGGCACACCGTGGTAATGGTCGACAGTCACTCCAAATTTCCAGTAGTTGAGGTAGTCACATCCACAGCGTTTGACTGCATCCAGCCCGTTCTGGAGAAGGTGTTTGCACTCCTGGGGATGCCCGAAGAAATACGCACAGACAATGGTCTGCCATTTCAGGGGCAAGACTTCAAAGAGTACATGAGTCGGCACAGTATCAAACATCGTCGTGTAACCCCTCAGTGGCCTCAGGCAAACGGTGATATGGAAAGATTTATGAGGACTTTGAACAAGGCGTTAAGGATTGGAATGGGTCAGGCGGAAAACCTGGAGAGTTGCCTACACAGGTTCCTAAGAGCCTATCGCAACACCCCCCACTGCACCACCCAGTGTGCTCCCAGTGACTTACTCATGAAGCGAGCGGTGCGGGACAGCATTCCCACAAGTGATCAATGGGTTCCTGCTGTACTGGACACTGAGTGCACCCAAGCTCGGCGGCAACGCAACAACGACCGTGCCAGTCAGAAAAGGGGAGCCCGCCAGTCAGCCATACAAGAAGGGAACTACGTGGTGGTGAAAGATCGGCATCCCGGATCCAAGTTCCGCACACCATACGAACGGGAACTGTGGAAGGTGGTGCAGATCAAAGGGTCGATGGTCACGGCGAGAAGAGGGGCACAGCAAATTGCACGCAACGCGTCGTGGTTCAAAAAGCACGAGAACCGGTGGAGGGAGTGACGGAATCCGAGTACGTGGAATGGCACGAGGGTGAAGATGGCCAGCCGGAAGAAAACTCTGAGAACGGAAGCTTCTCGGGGGAAGGAAGAGATAGTGACCTGGGAGCACAGAAGGCGGACACCCCCGTATCTGCGGATCCGAGGGAAGAAGCATCCGAGAATCCCCGAGGCAGTCAGCATTACGGACTGAGGGGCAACCCCAAACCCAGCACTCGCCTGCGAGACTTCCTGTGCTGAAGTGGAAGGCAAAAGATAGCCGTAGAGAGATGAACAGACCCGGCCATGAACTGTTACAAATGTTATTGTTGTGTTAGCACAGTTGGTATCCTCACATGTTTCCGTGGGATAGATGGGATGTAGTGAGCCACCCGGCCACTGCACTACAATGTTGCACCAGCAACTCCCTGGGCCGTGCTCGGACCAGGGGGTATAAATAAACGGCGACGTCAGCGCACGTGGCTGACGGCGCGGATCTAGCATCCGACTACATGTGTCCCCTTATTCCTGCCGCAGCGTAGTTAGGCCTTCCCCTTATAGCAGCCCTTAGAAGTTGGCGGATACCCCCAGCCGCATGCCCCCGTGAAGGTGACCCCTGTATGCACCCCATCACAGTTGTGTCGGTGAATTAAAGGCGCCGTCAGTGCACCACACCCCCATGCACCACTTAACTTCCTGATCAAATGTGTGCCGAGGACCCGGGGTTCCTTTCTGCAGAAGGTTCCACGTAGGCCAGTCCGTCAGCATTCTTGCATATTTTTTTTCTGCGCCACACCCCTCAAACAAGGGGAGACGCTCTATGGGCTTGATCTCAAGAGAGTGTAAGCTTTTATATTGAACGTACAACAGAATGCCGTGTTGACCGTGAGCTTTTCTTTGGGTTTTCCGCTGTCAGGAAGTGGAAGGCTTTACAGAAAATGACTGTCAATGCGGATCGTCCTTAGCATTAAGACCTGCTACGATCTGCTTTCTGTTAAGGTTCAAAGGAAAAACCCGCAATTGAAAAACTTCTTTTAGCTTGAATACCACATTTCCCCGAGGTACTCAGGGACTCTACATAGCAAACACAGATTTTGTACTGTATTATTCATTCCTTTTGCCTTCATATATTTTCCAAAAGGAATTTTCAGGAGTAGACCGTTTTCTCATATGTAGTCTACATTGAGATTAAAAAGACATTGCATCTCATTTTAATAAAGTCACCAAAAGCACATTTGCTTCTTTGACACGATAAGGCTACATAATTGCTACCTTTCAGAAACCCCCCTCCTGCAAGCTTTAAGAGGCCCGGGCACTAAATCTTCTGGGACCACAAACATTACAATTAGGATTAAGAGGCCCCGGGCCCCCATCCCTCTGGTCACATGCATTACTATTGGGGGAGTGGGGCTCATGGCACCTGCGCCCTGAGCCCAAATGGGCCTCGTGACCCCATCCCTCGAGCCCAAACATAACGCTGGGGATCGCAGGGGAGCCCCAGGGCCTCACCGGCCCCCGCACTAGAGCCAGCATTGCTCCCATCCGGCGGGAGCAGCTACTTAGTTCTGCTTGCTCCTGCCAGATGGGAGCAATTGCAGTTCCCTGCCCGTAAGAGCACGGGCAGGGAACCAGAAGTATTTGAGCTCCCGCCAGGTGGGAGCACACTTCTTTCCCTTTCCACATCCCTGCAGGCAGGGAACAGTACTGTGTCCGGGGGTGGGTTCCCCGGGGCACAGTTCAAGAGCCTGCCCCGGGTGATGGAGTCCCCGGGGCCTTGTAAGGCTTAGAGAGGTGGGCTGCACGCCTCTTCCACTTTTTAATCACATGGTGCCGGGGGATTGTGTCCCCAGGGCCCACCAGTGGCTCGGGGAGGGATGTCGCAGCACCCCCCCCCCCCCAATAATTATAGTTACAAAATGCTGATGGGCCCTTCTGGGAGCCCCCCACCCCTACAGGGCCTGGGGAAGTAGGCTATCCCCCTTTTTAAAAAAAATAAAAAAATACAACTTAGGACAGCAGACCAAGTCCTCAATTCCTGTAATGGCTGCCAACAACATTTTTTTTCATGTGTCCCATTGCAACTTGCAAGTATGAGGGAGGCGTCTCCTCTTATATGTCCTTCACAACGATTTGTATAGCCTCTTTTGTGAATTGCAAAGACTTGATCCCACTCCTAAAAAGATTTTTTGTGTGTTTTGTACATGAGGCCCCTAGTTCTGTTGACCACTGTGACATCCCCATGCAGGAGAGGTGAAGCACCATGAATACAAGAAGCTGTAGGAGGGCAATAGTGGGGCACTGGCTGAGTGAGGGGGAAGAGGTGGATGCAAGGCGATGTTTTCTGCTTCATTTTCACGGATTAAAAATACTGCAGTAATGTACCTGTGGGTTAGTGATTTGCATAAAACAAATCACTAACCCACAGGTATTACTGTACACTGTGCCATGCATGCAGATCAATGGAAAGAGTCTTAGGGAGAACTAAGATATGTATCTTAGTTCATCCACCCTCCTGCATTGTGATCCATTTTCTTGTAATACAAATGCAATAGTTTCTCTGTAGTGGCACCAACTGGTGTAAATGTTAAGTGCCTTTTGCAGATCGTGATGGCAGCATTTAACTGCTTATGCAGCCAGATAGTTTTTTATCTCTGAATTTAAGAAAGTGTTTCTGGTGCTTCAGATTGGCATAGTCACGATCATGACGGTAGTTTATCTAGTTAGGGAATCACAGCAGAGTGTAAGCAAATGGAACTGTCTTAGACACTCATTGATGTGATGATTCAGTTGTGTTGCTTTACCTAGAGTGGACAGTAAAAGTACTACAGTTTTTTTGTTTTTGTTTTTTAATCCAGACCAACTTCCCAGAGGGAAATTTGAAGACGTCTGTAGCATATTGTGGACCCTGATAGGAAAAAGTGTAAATATTTTTTGAGGGCTCAGGGTGATAAGGCTGTGCAGCGGTGAGACATGGACAACACACATTGACTATAATTCCAGACTATGAATCTCAAATGTATATTTGTTTGCTCATTTACGTTAAGAATTATAACAGCATGCATTATATCTTAAAGATATGTTGCTTAATTTTGTTTTTAAATAATTGTTTAGGAAACCTCAATCTGCATGTGGAAAATAAATACTAAACTTGTACTATTTGTTGGCCAGATTACGGTGAGTGAGCTGATGCTTTGAGAAGTGGTGAAAGGTGCGACATTAACAGAAATGAGAACCTTCGAACAAATGCAAAGACGTTAACTTTGCTCCCTTTGATCTATTGGCTGTTATTTTTCTCTGCTTTCAGTTGTAATTCTTCCTGGATTATCTTTTTGGGGTTGTTTTCAACTACTGGAAAAAAACATGGAGGAGCACTGGGAAATAAGCTTCTTCGGCTCCATCAGTTTATGGATGCACACACATTGCACAATTTGCAATTGTTTTGGGTGGCGAGGAGGTGAAATGTGTTAGCATTTTTCATTGAAAAGTTTTTATTTAACGTGAATTGTCTGTTTTTCTCTGTATACAGCATCGAAGGGGAATATGTTCCAACAGAAGGGGATGAGGTCACCTACAAGCTCTGTACTATTCCGCCCAAGAATGAGAAGATACAAGCTGTTGAAGTTGTGATCACCCACCTGGCCCCAGGAACAAAGCATGAGACGTGGTCCGGACATGTTATCAGCCCCTAAATCCCAATTCCCATGATCCCTGATCCTTGAGAGAGACTGTGGGCAGATTCAAAGATGCCTGTAATTTGCCCTAAATACCTCCATTCCCCCACCCCTCCCCATGAATATTTGACACACACTGCCTTTCACAAAGACAATATATTACATTTGTCAATCATTATGTAGAAGTGTAAGGGGGAAAAATATTTTTAAAATAAGCCTGAAACTTACTACATTAAAGAGCTTAAAGCAATGTTATAATGTATGTTCTTTTTTTTTTACCAGTGGAGATTTGTTATTCATTTTAGCATGCCAGATAATGTGTTATAAACTGTTTAGCAATACTGTTCTTCACTTTAAAATGTCTTTGATGGATAAAGCGTGTTGTGTACATCAGGTGATATCTGCGTGCAATATAACCTTAAATAATATAAATATAAACCATTGTATCATTCCCCATAAATGTAGTGCCTGGAGTAGGAGCTCCGTGCCTTCAACGACTGTGGATGTTTTGCTGCTTATGTCTACAGAAATAGGGGCATGAAACTAGCATAGACTGTGCTGCAGTCAAACTGAAAACTACCATCTACTGGTTCCAAAGTGTTCGGTGAAAAGAGCTGATGCATAGTTCTCCAAAGACAACTAGTGATGCACCACAAAAAATACAAGTCACAATCTGATTCGAAAGACAACTTTCTCAATTCTTTTTTATTATTTTCACTTGTAAAAGCCTCCAGTGGTTACAGCACAAAACAGCCAACGTGTTTCATCCAAAGATTGGACTTTTCAGGGCTGTAACATAATCAAACAATACATAAATTCAATTGTCATTGCAGGGTGTATGTGTAACATAAATTAGACACTAACAGTACAATACATGTGGCATGACAAAATGCGTTTCACATGACAACACAAACATATTCTAGACCCAAGGACAAATACAAATTACACCCCAAATAAATATACAGTATGCACCAAAAAATCCCCTCAAGGGAAGGGCAGCAGAACAGTCCTTCATCTGAGTCTTCGACAGGTCCAGAAGTGATCTGAAGAGTTGGATCTGATGGTCCAATATGTATACCTGGTGCCACTACCAGGACATGTAAAAAGTGGGAGTACATGTCCAAAATGGTAAATACAATGACTTCTGCCCTAGGGGATGTTTACTGCCTCCCTAGGGGTGACTCATAAGTATTAAAGATGAAGGCTTAGGCCTGGCAAAAGGTTTCTTTTTCCAGGTCGAAATGGAAGTTGAAACTGCACATACAATCTGCAATGGCAGGCAGGAGACAGGTTTAAAATGCTACATAAGTGGGTGGCACAATCGGGGGCATGGCCGGCGAGCCGAAGATGGTGGACGTGTAGTTCCGAGGCTCCGCGCCGGCCCATCTGGAATCCTGTGACCTGGAGACCCTCCCTCTGCTAGAGGGGTTGAGGTAATAGGGCCGATGGAACCGATCATTGCAACGAAGAGGGCCTGGGGTACTGGATGGTGGACATATTCTGCAGAGTATCTCTGACCCCGGAACAAAATGGCAGCCCCGTCCCTTGCAACCTGCAATGCAATGGGCAGGTCGATAGTGTTTGGTGGCCTACATCCGAAGTGCCGGAGCCCCAGACACTGCCACAACGCAACAAAGGCGGGGGGCTGCCGTGGCGAAAAGAAGAAATCCGAACCCATCAGTAGGGATCCCGAGCCCTGAATTGGAGCACGGAGGGTGCGTCATCCCAGAACAGGCACGGAGGCCGCTCCGGAGACAAACGAGGTGCCAGACTCACCTGCTGGCACGCCCGCTGCTGGGCGGAAGAGAAGGGGGTCCTCCCCAGTGCCTGAGTGCGCTGAGATGAACCTGGCCCCTCTGAGGGGAGAGCAGTGGGGCTCTGCGGCCTGGCTGGGTGGGTCCCTCTGGCGATCGGCCCCTTCAGGTGAGCTGCGGCGGAAGTGAGCCGCAATCGAGCCTTGTGCGGGCTGCGGAGTGACCGTAATTTGGGAATTGCCATGGAGCGGTGGAAAAGCAGGTCGCCCCGACGTGCAACTTGAAAACTGCGTCCTACAAGGCATTACAGTGAGGAATTCGGCACTCGCATCGGGGTCCGAGGAGAAGGCATACAGGGACACATGTGGCTCCTAACCCGTTTGCAGACTGCCGGGTGTAAGAGTGAGAGCCCTGCCCAGGGCTTGAGAACAATGCGGTGAGTCCGGTCCCTCAGGGGGAGCATCAGAGGGCTGCAGTCTGGATGAGTTTCCCCCTGCAGCGGTGGGACCCGTGCGGACATGATGTGCTCGGGGTGGATGGACTAGCACCAGTTAGTCTCCTAGGAAGGCTGCCCTTTCAATGTAAGTCCTGTGGGGGAGGTGGATTTGACCCTCTGCCTTATCCTTGAGTAGACTGATGGAAACTAAAAGCTCCCCACTGGGGTTCCTACCTAGTGGTACTGCAAAGCGGGTTCCTGGGCATACAGCAGGAAAAGGCCTAGTGGTGCTACCTGGGAACCCCCCCCCCACCCCGAGTCGAAACAGAATAATGCCTGGACATTGCCGGGCTGCCGCTGATAGACTACACGTGTAAGCTTGGTTCCCTACTGGAGGAGCCATGGTAAAAACCAGAACTAGGCGGAGTACCCTGCAGGCAGGGGACGCTTCCCTGCCCCCACATGGAAGCGGTGAGAATGGAGAAGATGAGGAGGCCTTGATACGCGCCCACCTGGAGAGGGTATTAGCTGCTTTCGCAGATACGAAATCCTCGCTCCGGGAAGACATTGATGCAGTGTCCGAGGGGCTTGGTCTGCTGAGAGCGGAACATCACAAATTATCCGAAAGAGTCAAGGAGACTGAGCAGACGCTGAAGGACCTAATTCCAGACCAGACAGCCACTACCCACAGAGTTGAGGCTCTCGAGGCAAGGGTACTCGCACTAGAAAAGAGGGCAGAGGATGCTGAAGGAAGGAATTGCCGCAATAATATTCGCCTAGTGGGCCTACCAGAGGGAATCGTAGGTTCAGACATGGTGACTTTCTTAGAACACTGGCTTTCCACGGAGGTGGCGCTGGACCACCTTACTAAATTCATTTCGCTGGAGAGAGCGCATGGAGTGCCGGCACGACCCTTGGCGCCGGGGAGCCCTCCCAGACCGGTAACAGCTAAATTACTACACTATAGGGATCAAGACATTATTTTACTGAGGGCACGCGCACACGGCCCCTACGAGGTCGACAATAGCAAGGTCCTCGTTTTCCCAGACTTTACGGCAAAAGTACAACAGCAACGAGCTTCTTTTGGAGAGGCTAAGAAGGCACTTCGAGCAGAGGGCATCCAATACTCTCATGTTTCCGGCCCGGCTATGCATTATGCTTGATGGCAAAACATCCTTCTGTGATATCCCAGATGCTGCCTGGTCTTGGTTAGATGTGTACAAAACAGGAGAGCCTTCGATGAGATGCCGAGTGAAACCGGAAATGACCTCCCGGACCCGGTAGGAGTGGGTAGGTCAAGGAAAACGCGGAATTCGCACAAAACCTTCACATATAAGCAATGCCTTACGCGTTACCTACCGGGTACTGTTGAAGCCTGGTTAGTCTACAGAAATGGGTAGTTCCAGGTCAAACAGGTACACTACAAGAAAGATAGTTGGTTGATGTGAATTTGATTCCATGTCACTACTCTTTTAAGTGTAGATAGTTTCACTATTTTGGTCCTGAAGAATCGCAGGTAGAGTTTACTTCAAGCGAGAAACATGTTGACCTTTACTTATCAATAGGGACGCTCAACCCCAAGACATTTCACTTAGGAGAGCACCTCATTGGTTGTTTTTACTTAGGGTAGGAGACCCCGAGAATAAAGTTTGGCTGTTCTGGTACTCCCAGCCCTATTTTAAATCACTTTCTAAAACTCCCACATCTACACACTTCTGGCCCCACACCCCCACTTCACCATACGGCTATTGGATAAAAGATCTCCGACAAAGTGCCCCTATTATAGGGAGCCCGTTGAGTATTGCACCGCCGACTCGACGAGGAGCAGCCCAGATGATGAAGCATGACACCTGAAAGGGTGTGTGAGGGCATTAAAATCCAATATATGGATTCCCAACTTTGAACCACTTCGGGTCAAGTTGGTCATTGTTCCCCCTGACTCTGACTTGTTATCACTAAGGAACAGCATAATTATCGTTTTCATTACAAAACAGGAGAGCCTTCGATGAGATGCCGAGTGAAACCGGAAATACCGGACGTAAGTCCAGGAGGCGAACCAAACGGCCAACTGGAAGCCCCATGGCGCGAGGTCCCTCCACTTCACCGACGAAAGTGGAACGGAAAGCAGCACTACAGGCCGTGGCGGATATAGTATCATCGCAGAGAGCAGCGGACACTGGGGATGAGTCCTCTGGGCGACGCTCTACGAGTTCAGACTCTGGTGATTCGGCTCTAGGGGGAAAGAATCTGCCAACGATCACCCCACAATTAGCTGATGGCATTATCTAGCAAAGTCACCTGTTAATTGGAATCTGACTGCCGAGGTGGATATGGACTCCTGTAGTGGATGGGCTGGCCGGCGCAACTTTGAGCCTCTTACCGGATTTGGTTTGCCAGCTCCCCCCACTCCCCACCTCCCTCCCCCCGTTTTGGATTGCCCCCATTGAGACTCAATAGGGGGGCTTTCCCTCATTAATGTTTTCTTCTACAGGTTTGGACGGCCAGCCGTTGCTGGACTGCCCTGGAATGCAGGAGTTCATGGTTGGGGAGTTCAATTCTTTGTTCAGTTGCCCAGAGGTGGGTTGGCCAGCATTGGGGAAGTCATGGAAACAGAAAGGTTTACGGCAGGGGTATGGGTATGGGAGGGGGATCCTAGCCTGATACCATGGTGGATATACGCCCTGCAATAAAAGTATTGACCTGGAATGTCCGGGGCATGGGCTCCACTTCCAAGCGGCACAGGATTCACCGTTATTTGTGCTGACAGGGGGCCCAAGTGGTCATGCTCCAGGAAACCCACCTCACGAAGGAGGAGGTTTTCTGACTATGCAGCAGGTGGCGGGCCATATATTCGCTACCTCTTAATCCACATACCCGGGGTGCACTCCTGTGGCTAAGGGCGGGTACGCCCTTTGAGGTCCTCCACTCCACTATTGATCCAGGAGGCTGTTATGCACTAGTCAAGGGTAGGTTGTTGGGGAAAGAGGTCACCTTGGGTAGTGTATATGCTCCCAACCAAGATCAATTAACATTCCTTCGGGCCCTAATGGTGCCTTTGTCTTCCCTGGTGGCAGATGATCTACTTCTAGGAGGAGATTTTAATTGTGTAGCCAACCGTAATATGGATTGTTCCATTCCCCCTCTGTGAGACAGCTGTGGAGAGAACATCCAAGGGTTTCTGTGAATTAGCGGGACATTGCAGACATTTGGAGGGTACACCAGGCTAATGATCGGGATTACTCCTACTAGTCACAACTCCATGACTCGCCTAGACATGTTCATATGCTCTTCCAGAGTCTGCCCTGGGGTCACACACACTGAATACCTGGGCTGCATGCTGTCTGACCACAATCCACTGTTGCTTGCCCTATGTTGTGCTGCTGAGCCGCCGGCGATTCTGCTGTGGCATCTCTGTCCGCAACTATTGGAAGGCGAATGCTTCAGAGGCACACTCCAGTCAGCGGTCTCAGATTACTTTGAGATCAACCAGGGTACAGCCAGGGACCCTCTCATTGAATGGGATGCTTTTAAAGTAGTGATACAGGGCCAATGCATCGGTCCAGCGGTGGAGGCGAAGAGGGAATTGAATAGAGAACTTAAATCTCTGGAGCAACGACTACATGACCTGGGTAATAAACTGCACACGGATGAGACTACAAGATCAGAGCACCTTGTGGTGAGAGACGAGTATAATGAAGCCTTGGAAAGACTTCGCCGAGTTGACATACGAGAATACCAAGTGCGGACACATGAGGAGGGGGGCCTTTCGGGCAGGCTCCTGGCATGGCGGTACATCCAGAAACAAGAGGCTCGCCCATAACACAGGTACTTGGCAATGAGGGTGTACCTCTGTATACCCCATGGGCTATAAACGTAGCTTTCCACAGCTACTATGAAACTCTTTACGATTGACCGGAGTATGTTCCACCAGAAATGATGGACGATTTCCTTATGCGTAGCCTAGACCTAGACACCCAAAGAGACCTCGGAGGACCAGTAACTGCACTTGAGATCCGACAAGCCATTAAAGAGCGAGCCAGGGGGAAGACGCCCGGCCCGGATGGCCTACTGATAGAATTCTATTCAGAGTTTGCCCCAACACTGATTCCTAAGCTTGAAACTATTTGCGGAATCCCTGTAATTGAGGTATCTACCGACGTCATCCAGGGAGGCGTTGGTGGTCCCCCTACCTAAATCCAAGTCCACCTCTGTGGGCCCAACGGGCTATCGCCCTTTATCAATGCTGAACGCAGATTTTAAAATCCTAAGCAAAGTATTAGCGACGAGGCTACTCCCGCATATGCTTGAGCTTATACATGAAGACCAGAACGGCTTCATAGCTACTAGATCCACCTCGGGGAACCTGCGAAGGCTGTTTCACGTTCTTTATCACCCAGACACCCTCCAATATCTGGATGCTTTCATCATTTCTATTGACTTGGAGAAGGCGTTCGATTCTCTATGGTGGGATTTTTTAGATTTGGTCATGAGACGCATGGGACTGGGAGAGGGCTGGATCCGTTGGGTACGCCTGTTATATACGAACCAGACGGCTGAGGGTCAAGACTGGAGGGGTTGAATCGGCGACATATGGGGTTCACCGCGGCACTAGACAGGGATGCCCATTGTCACCCCTGTTATTTGCACTGGCTATTGAACCCCTAGCAGTGTATTTACGACAGAAAGGAGCGGGACATGGGCTGACACTGGGAGGAAAAGAACATGTGATATCACAATATGCTGACGACCTGTTGCTCTACTTAAGAGATGACCACGAGAGCGTGATGAACGCCATAGCACTGTTGGATTAGTTTGCCGGCCTTTCGGGTCAACGGGGCCAAGACACACCTGTTCCCTGTTGGAGTAGACATGATATGGCCGCTCACTGTGCCGGCAGGGATGGAATGGTCACCTCTGTCGTTTTGATACTTGGGTATAAAAGTATTCCATGCCTTCGATGACCTACGGGATGGTAATCTGGGACAAGTAATTAGATCTCTCAAAACTAACGTACAGTTCTGGAGGTCCTTAGAACTATTAGTGATGGTGCATATTTCTCTTTCTAAGATGATGATGCTTCCCAGACTCCTATATTATTTTGTAAATCTCCTGATCCTGCTCCCAAGCTCATGGTTTCACGACCTGGACTCGTTGCTCCGAGAGCTGTTCTGGGATGGGGGGGGGTCGACATAGGGTTTCCCTGGCAGTCCTGCAGAGAGCTCCGGAGAAGGGGGTGCCAGATTTTGAACGATACTATTTAGCAGTTCAGCTACAGTGGCTGGCTCACTGGCTGGATGGTAGGGACCTCGAGTTAGTGGGCCCTATTGGTAAATCCTCAAATCAAGGATTACTACTGGCGAAACAAATCAACCCAAAGGTAAATACGCCCGCCCTCGGGGTATTGCTACGGATAGCGCTACAGTGCTGGAGGAGATGTGTGGGGCGCGCGCTGGGAGCACCTCTATGCCCCAGACCTGCCGCTATTGGGCCTACCACATGGAGACCCTCCCTCCCCTTTCAATAGTGCCCAGTTAGCTGACTGGACGATGGCGGGACTGGTGACAATTGGTGACTGCTTTCAATTAAGAGAGCGCCTACCCTTTAATGATTTGATGGAGCAATGTGGGTTGACGTCTGGTCAGTTCCTAACGTACCACGCGATAGTTAGGACTTCTAAAAATCTATGGCCTGGGAGTCGGGGAGAACCAGATGTACATACGGTCCTACAGGCACTGGTGACGCTGGGTTCAGCTCAGCATCTGGTAAAATGGCTCTATAGAGCGCAAATGGAGATGCCCACAAGATCGCTAACGAAGACAAGTGGACATCACTGCTAGGCAGGGAGCTAACTGACGCAAAATGGAATAGATTTGTCGAAAGCCCTAAACATATTTCTAGGAACAACAGTTTTAAATATATTCAATTCAACTACCTGCGTATGACATATTTGACCCCATACTGACTCCAAGTTATGCACGGAGGGGAACCCAGAACCTGCACTAGGTGTGGGATGCCCGATGCGGGTTTCATACACATGAAATGGGATTGCCCAGGGCTGAGGAGATATTGGGAAGCAGTCATCGCCATGATTAATGGGGTTTTGGAATGCACCCTCGTATGCACGACAGTCTGTCTGCTTGGACTCTTCACCAGGCTCAAAGCCCGTAGGGTATGCACTAGATTCATAGACCTAGTGTTGATATTAGCGAAACGCCACATAGCGCTAAAGTAGAAGTCGAAGATGAGTCCTTCGGCAGTAACATTGGAGCGAGATGTAAAAGCATGGGCCAGGGCGGAGGAGAGGGCATTAAAAAGGGAAGATGCCCGCGGACTCGGGTGCCGCCCAATGGCGGAGCAGTGGACGGAGGTACTCAGAACATTGAGTATGCACATTACTGTCAGGACAGATGAAACACCGATAGGTGCACTACCAACAGGGGCCTCGGAGGAATCCTCCCCTTGAATAATTAGTGACCGATGGAGTAGTAATGGCCCGAATTGACACACTAGGCTCTGATCGCCTGTGAACCCCCCCCCCTTCCCACCTGGCTAGACATACCTACACATCATCGATCAAATACATAGTTGAGGGGTTCCCCTGGAGGCCTGCCTGCACATAGTCATTGAGCGATATTATAGTTACTTTTTTTCCCTTTTTTCTTCTTTTTTTAATGTTTTATTAGTAACTTTTCCTAATGGCAATAGAATTAGAACTTTTAGCTTCTGTTGTATATACTGTTGACAATAATAATGTCTGTCTCCGCGACTGACTCCTAGAGCATCAAACCATGCTGCATGGTCAATTGCATAGATACAAGAAGAGGTACAGGATATACTAGACAACAATTTGGATCACTGACAAAATATCGATTGCACAAATATCGAGCAGACAAAATATCGTGGACAAAATATCGACTGTCAAAATATCGACTCCCTATCTCCAAACAGGTAAGTACAAAAATATCGAATCCAAAATATCGTCGTTAAAAATATAGTCAAAATATCGAATTTTATAAATCTGTTAAAAGTAATGTAAAATTAATGAAATAATAAATAAAATAAAATTAAACATACTTAAAATTAGTTAAATTACTTTAAAATTAATAATTATTTTAAGTAAAAAAAAAATCTACATACATTTTTATTTTTTAATACATACATATATTAACCTAATAATATAAAATAATAATCACTACTTTTAGCGTAGGATAGCGGGAGGGTAAAATTTACTATTCCCACTCCAAAGAGTGCGACAGTAGGGAAAGCGTTGGATAGCGTAGAGGTAAAAATTACTATTCCCACTCCAGAGAGTGCAACAGTAAGGAATGCGTTGGATAGCGGGAGGGTAAAAATTACTATTCCCACTCCAGTGAGTGCAACAGTAGGGAAAGCGTTGGATAGCATAGGGGTAAAATGTACTATTCCCACTCCAGTGAGTGCAACAGTAGGGAAACCGTTGGATAGCGTAGGGGTAAAAATTACTATTCCCACTCCAGAGAGTGTAACAGTAGGGAAAGCGTTGGATAGCGAAGGTAAAAATTACTATTCCCACTCCAGTGAGTGCAACAGTAGGGAAAGCGTTGGATAGCGTAGGGGTAAAATTTACTATTCCCACTCCAGTGAGTGCAACAGTAGGGAAACCGTTGGATAGCGTAGGGGTAAAAATTACTATTCCCACTCCAGAGAGTGTAACAGTAGGGAAAGCGTTGGATAGGGTAGGGGTAAAATTACTATTCCCACTCCAGTGAGTGCAACATTAGGGAAAGCGTTGGATAGCGTAGGGGTAAAAATTACTATTCCCACTCCAGAGAGTGCAACAGTAGGGAAAGTGTTGGATAGCGGGAGGGTAAAATTACTATTCCCACTCCAGTTAGTGCAACAGTAGGGAAAGCGTTGGATAGCGTAGGAGTAAAAATTACTATTCCCACTCCAGAGAGTGCAACAGTAGGGAAATAGTTGGATAGCGGGAGGGTTAAAATTACTATTCCCACTCCAGAGAGTGCAACAGTAGGGACAGGGTAGGATAGCGGGAGGGTTAAAATTAATATTCCCACTCCAGTGAGTGCAACAGTAGGGAAAGTAATATTTTAATATTTTACTAAAAAATAATTATCAATACTAATAAATATTATTAATAACACTAATTACCAATTACAAAATCTTTAATAATTAATTTATTATAAATACAATACATATTATTTATTAGAAATTAATTACCTATTAATAAATCATTAACAACCAATTAATAATCATTACCAGATTTGTATTAATATTTAATTACCAGTAAATTAAGTAACACAAAAAAATATTTTCTATAATTAACTAATTACAATTAAATTACTTCCCCCCAACATTGCCCTATAAACCCACATCCCGCTACAACTATTTAATTAATAGAAATAACATAATTACCAATCAATTAAAAAAAATGAATTACCAATTAATAAAATGTATTTACCAATTAATAATTAATTAACAATAAATTAATTATTAATACCAATTAATATTTATTAATATGTACTTAATTTCAATTAAATTACTTCCCACCCTATTCCCCTATAAACCCACATCCCGCTACAACTATTTAATTAATAGAATTAACAATTACCAATTAATCAATTAAATTTTTTTTTTTTACCAATTAATAAAATGTAATTACCAATTAATAATTAATTAACAATAAATTAATTATCATTACCAATTAATATTTATTAATATGTACTTAATTTCAATTAAATTACTTCCCACCCTATTCCCCTATAAACCCACAACCCGCTATGGAATTAAATTACGCAAAAATTAAATAACATAAAATTCATTGCTTTTAAAAAATTAAACATACATTACAACAACTAATATACACTTTTAACACATATACTAACATACAATACACTTAGAAAAAATTATTAAAAATTCAATATTTTTTAATGCCTATATTATGTACTTCGATATTTTAACAATCGATATTACTTACCTTAATTTTGATATTTTTAACGACTATATTGTGTCCATTCGATATTATGTCCATTCTATATTTTGGACCCGATATTTTGTCCATTCGATATTTTTTTTCTCGATATGTCTATTTACCAACAATTTGGCACAACTTAGTTATGCGTATTTCTACGATTAATAATGTTGAAAGAAAGGGCCAATAAATGGGGGATAACGCCTATTCACTTATAGCGTTACCTGGATAACCGTTTAACAAGGTATTGATACAATGTCACTGTAATAATGCTTAAGAGATGGAAGATCGAGAATAACTTGCATAAAGCAAACTTCTGTAGTACCTTGTACACCTATATTGTTTTCTCCTTAAATGCCCCAAAAAATATTTTGAAAGATAAAAGTGGGTGGCACAATCACTGCTGCAAGCACACTAGTGACATTTAATTTACAGGCCCTGGGTACAAGTAGCACCCCTACTAGGGACTTATGGGTAAATTAAATGTGTCAATTGGGTATGTACCAATTTCACATGTTTAAAGGAAAGAGCACAAGCATGTCAGCACTGGTTAACAGTGGTAAAGTGCTCAGAGTCCTAAAAGTTCCCAAAAAACTGGTTCAGAAAACAGGAGGGTGAAGGCAAAAGGTTTAGGGATGATCCTGCAGAGAGGGTCAAGTCCAACAGCTAACTGGTTGGCAGAGCAATCGATGTAGCTTGCCACAGAAATTCAATGTCAACTTTGAAAGTAGATAAGATTCAGCACCCGAGACCTCACATCGAAAAACACCAACGTTCGACATTGAGATTGAAATAAGAATTGGCTGTCCAATCTTTGGCACTGAAATATTTGACACTCGCAATAAGCAAAGATTGCCTTTCAACGATAGCTATTTATACAACACCCATGCCTCAAAAACAAAGAAGGATTTGTTTAGCACAAAGACCAATCTCCACACCTTTTGAAAACCTTTTTATACAAATCTAAACACTTGGTGTTGGCCAGGTAACCATATCATCCAAAGCACCAGTCCCCAAATTTTAACTAGAATTACGGAATACTTTTCACTTTCCAGTTTAGGGGTAATGTACATATCTTTAATAGAAAAGAGTCTTCATATTTAACCACAAATAGTCAATAACATATGCATAAACCCTGGTGAAAAAAGAAAATGTAATATCCTGTGTTGTATATTTGATTTGTGCTACCTTTATTTTCTAGGTGTCTCCTAGTCTGTGGAGTGGTGATGTCGGCGAGTTCAGAGATTGTGAAAGTTGTATGGTTACCTTCTAGAGATTGCCCAATGTACATGGTTTGAGTAATGGTGCTCATCATGGCATCTGCAGAGACTGTTGCCTTGCAACTGACTTATAAGATGAAACTATGACGATTCTGCGTGTGTACTTTTTTGGCGGGTGTCATCTTTTATACATGTATCTTTCACAGTTTGGTGATTGAGGTTCAAAAAGTAATTTCAAGAAGAAAAGAGGCAAAAAATAATAAGTTTGAAGAAAAAAGATCATGCATGGCCAGTGGCTTCCACTACCTGGAACAACTAGATGAGAAACGAAAGATAAAGAAAAGAGTAAGACAGCAGTTAACTTAAGCACACGTAGAGAAATTCAGTTCCAGAGCAACTGCATAAAATGTGGATGCTTAGCTCCTGGAAGGAAACAAGATATGAATGTCTGAGTATCCATATGCCATAAGAAAACAAGCATTGGACAAGTCATTAGGTCTAGACTTTATGTAGGCGATGCTTTTAGTAAATTAAGGGGAAGACACTCGAGAGATAGAGCCAGGTGGAGAGAGGGCTATGGCTGTAAAGTTGTCCCTCATGCTGTTCAATGCAAACATTGGGGTGAAACCAGATGGAACAGCCAATGTAGTTATATAACAGATGAAGTCTCCCAATGCACTGTACCAAGACGTGATTGTCAAAGTCTTAAGCCAATGCCAGATAGAAGCTGGTCTAAGAAAGGCAATGGTTGAAAGTGGTAGTCTCAAAGCCCACTCTGTACATTGCTAGTAAGACGTCTGCTTTGACAGCTGTGCTGTCAAAATTCAGACCTAAAAAAATAACAAGAGCAACTCCAGCCAGAGTACATGTAAAAAGTGACAGTTCAGAGAGAAGGAACTAAGGAATAAAGAAGTGCAGCTGTTATGGCAGTGCTTTGTTCCAGCTCAGGGAAAAATACATTGTACAACAAGAAATCAAAATTGAGTGGCGGTGCAGAGAAGACAAGAAAACCTTTTTCAGTTATTTTTGTGGCGGCGAGAGTTGCTTTGAATAGAAATTAATGTTATTGGGTACTATGCAGTTTATATCATAAGGTAGAAGAAGAAAATTTACTAAAATTCAGGTCTGCCAAATAGGTGTTCAAAAATACTGAATCTTGGCAAAGACTTTGGTGTGCACATTGGGGCATTGGTAATACTTTTACCCAATCGTTTCCTTGATGCCCTACAAACTTTAAAAGCATCTGTTTATTTAAGCCTTTCCTCACCTCTTTCTATACAAATGTTCTGAGACTTTTGATTGTAAGAGGAGACCTACTTGTCGCATCAGACAAGAAGAAACGTTATACTCGGCCGGTCACTATTTCTTTTGGTATATAGTCCCTATAGATAGATAGAGAATCAGGAGATCATTTTTTGTCATAAAGCATAGCACAGGCTGCAAGGGGGAGTATACATTTATGCCAGTGGCTGGCTGGCTGATGGGTATGATGCACATACCTATCAGTGGGAGCAGCTCGTGCATTGATAAAAATAGCTCTTATGGAGCATTAGGAACCCCGTATCAGTGCATGGGCTGATGGGTAGGGCACAACTAGAATTTAAATGTATAATGTAGTAAATTTTCTGAGGCGTGGCCAGCAGCCGATGGAGTAGGAGCCTTCCTCAGGTGTCTCCCGCCGGCCGATCCCCATTCAGTGTCATCCTGTGGATTGAACCCCCCCCCTCCCCCAGGGACCCCCGTGATATAGGGCCCCAAGAAGACAGGTGGAGGAAGCCGAGAATTGCCAAACAACCAGGAATTCACGGCCGGAGGAAATTCGCGGGCGAGAACCAAGATGGCGGCCTCCACGACGAACTCCAGGAGGAGCCCAGACCAGAGACGGAGAGAGAGCTTCCCTCTGCAGAGGAGGGCCCTCCCAACCAGACCTCCCGTAAGAAGGTGAGACCCTGGCAGCGGACCCCGGCGGCAACTCTGAGTGCTCCTGAGACCGCACTCTGTGAGCTGGGATACGAGTGGGGAGGAGTCAACCCCCCCAACCAGCGGCCCTCGGAACTAAAGCACGCCCAGACGGGAACTGTGGCTGTGCAGAACTGGCGGAGCAACGAACGAGTGGGGGACGTACGGCACCTCTCTCATGGCACAGAATTGGCCGGCCGACGCCAAGAGAACTCCTGGAGGGGTCTGACGTTCCTGAAGCGGAGAGACCGTGACAGGAAGTGGCAGAGGGAGAGAGTTCCGGCATGTGTGGCCAGGTGCGTGAGAGGTACCTGCGCTGGTCTGTTCCAACGTGCAGGGCTGAGTAACTCGGGCCTGATGTTTGGGGCTTGACCTGGAGCCCATACGGTAGGGCCCATCTGCGGATGCCATGAACTGCCCTTCTATGTTGGTGAGCGCCGGCACCCCACCAGACGCGGGAGCAGAGAGTGCCCCCTGACTAGAGGACAGATGGAGAGGCAAGTCGTATGGTGGAGACACAGCCCTACAGCAATCACCATACAACAGGTGGGCTGATGTCCTAACAGCACCGCGACACCCCTAGGTAGGCTTGGCACTGCTGAGGCCCATCATCACACAGAGGGGGCAATCACACCTACACCACCACGGGCATAAGGCTGTAGGCAGTGGAGGGATTTTGGCAATTACCTGATCGGATGGGGGAGGAGAGCTGATGGTGGAGAAAAGTCCAGTCTCATCGCAAAATCCATTAGGACCGCAACCAAGGCAGGATTAGCTTGGCCCACTGTGTGTAGCCCTGGGCAGCTGTGACAGCCTGGGGAGAGAGGACCAATGTGGCGGACGGTCACCCCTGACTGCTGGGTGGGGCTTCTTTCTGTCACCACTGGATCACTGGCCGAGGGTGGACTCTCCAGAGGAAAGTCATTTGGAGGAGCATAAACTGCTGGGGGAAAATGGGGAAGACGAGCAGAAGGAAGGATCTTGACCCACCGGCCCAAAGTCAGATGGGCACGGAGGATTCTACCGCACTGTCCCCCTCCAACGCATCGTAGGATGACTCACAAGCAGCGCCAACGTTGCAGGACATTCTGCAGGCCATAGCGGCCTCGAGACTGGCCGTCGAGACAAAGATTGAAACTAAGGGAGGAAATGGATCTCTTAAGAGCCGACCATCGCCCGTTGGCGGAACTAGTTACTGTGACAGAAACGGAAATGGAGGATCTGAAACCGACCTTAACCACGACCACTGACATGCTGAGGGCGGTGGAAGCACAAGTGAGGGTGCTTGAAATGAGGGCCGAAGATGCTGAAAACAGATCTCGCTGCAACAATGTGCGAATCACAGGGCTTCGAGAGAGGGTTGAAGGGAGAGACATGGACTTCTTGGAGAAATGGATCAAAGAGGAGGTGGCACCGGAAGGCTTATCCCCATATTTCTCACCGGAGAGAGGACATAGAGTGCCTGCGAAAGCTCCTCCCCTGGAGGACCGCTGCGACCTGTGGTGACTCGCCTCTTGATTTAGAAGGACAGAGATCACATACTCAGAAAGGGTCGGCAGAAAGGCCTCCTGGTGGTGGACAATAGCACTGTCAGACTCTGTCCTGATTTCTCTCGGGAGGTCCAAAGGCAACAATCATCTTATCTAGCAGTCGAGAAAAAACTGCGTCAAATGAAAGTCCAGTATGCAATGCTGTTTCCAGTGAGACTGAGTAGTGACCCCTTCGGGTACCCGATTCTTTAACACACCACAGGAGGCATGGGGCTGGATCGATCAACAAGCACCCGGACGTGCTCCCCTGGACCAACGGAAGCGAGAGGGCGCCCAATGCTGCGGCGAACGTAACAAATCTATTGTGGCTCCCTCCAGAGCCGGAAAAGAACGAGAGCAAGCCATAGCGGCAGTGGCATCCTCGAGTGCCCCCGACTCGAGTGGAGCATCCACCCCTATGAGAGTGGATCCACGGGATTCGGACTCTGAACACAGCACCAGCACGATGGGGAGGCCCAGTACATGCCGAAAGTTACCCCTGCAACGGCGGACAAGATCATTTGACACTCTCCCAGCGGGAAGATCCATATGAACAAACTCGGAGACTAGGGAAACGGGGGAGGGGGATTTATCCGGGTTGG